>JAGKRZ010000546.1:0-12185 GCA_020002355.1 Intubia oerlemansii
TAAAAGTTACAAAGCGTTTTTTTTTTTTTTTTTTTTTTTTTCCCTCGCATCAATTTTCTCATCGACTTTTCTACCCTTTCCCATCACTCTTGTCTTGGACCCCATTTCTTGCACTGTTTTTTGTTTTTGTCTGCTCAGTGTGGATTCTTTCCTTCTTTATTTTTCTTGCATCGCGATTTTTTGACATCACGACCGCTTTTCCAGCCTCATTCCCGACACTCCACTTCACCACCACCACCACCACAGCACACAGCATGACCTCCTCGTCTGGCCGCGCTGGTCGCCGGCCATCTTCGGCTTGGTGGAAGATCCATCTCTTCCGCGGCATGGTCAATGACGTGCGGCGCCGGGCGCCCTACTACCTCAGTGACTGGCTGGACGCGTGGGACTACCGCGTGGTGCCTGCGACGGTGTACATGTACTTTGCCAACATCCTGCCGGCGCTGGCGTTCTCGCTCGACATGTTTACCAAGACGCACATGCAGTTTGGCGTCAACGAGGTGCTGCTGGCGTCGGTGCTCGGCGCGGTGGTCTTTGCCTTGTTTGCGTGCCAGCCGCTGGTCATTGTCGGCGTGACGGGCCCGATCACCGTGTTCAACTACACCGTCTTTGACATTATGCAGCCGCGCGGCACCAACTACCTGGCCTTCATGTGCTGGATCGGCCTGTGGTCGCTCGTCTTCCACTGGCTGCTGGCCATCACCAACGCCTGCAACGGCCTCCGCTACGTCACGCGCTTCCCCTGCGACATCTTTGGCTTCTACGTCGCCTTTATCTACCTGCAAAAGGGCATCCAGGTGCTCGAGCGCCTCGGCAGCGAGGAGGCCTTTTACCTGTCCATCTTCATCGGCCTCGCCGTCTTTGTCGTCGCCTATCTGACGGGCGTCGTCGGCCGCAGCACGCTCTTCACCCATCCCATCCGCGTCTTCCTCAAGGACTACGGCACGCCGCTCACCGTCATCTTCTTCTCCGGCTTTGTCCACATTGGCCGCATGCGCCAGGTCCATCTCGAGGTCCTGCCCACCGGCATCGCCTTCCAGCCCACCAACGACTCTCGCGGCTGGCTCGTCCACTTTTGGGACATTTCCGTCGGCGACGTCTTTCTCGCCATCCCTTTTGCCATTCTCCTGACTGTTCTCTTTTACTTTGACCACAATGGTGAGTGCTTCCCACCCTCCCTTTTCCTCCCTTTTCCTCCCTTTTCCTCCTCTTCTATCCTTCTTCCTTTCGATTCTCTGCTAACGACCTTCTCCTCCCCAGTCTCTTCCCTCATCGCCCAGGGCATCGAATTTCCTCTGCGCAAGCCTGCCGGCTTCCACTGGGACATCTTCCTCCTCGGCATCACCACCGGCGTCGCTGGCATCCTCGGCCTGCCCTTCCCCAACGGCCTCATTCCCCAGGCCCCCTTCCACACCGAATCCCTCTGCGTCACCGAGCTCATCAAGGACGACGACAGCGGCAGCAGCAGCGACGACAGCAGCAACAACCGCGGCAGCACTACTCCCTCCAACGCCGCTGCCGTCGACGACGATGCCGGCGAGCGCAAGGGCCACCCTGCACCCCCTGCCCACGCCGTCCAGGCGCGCTCCCGCGTCACTCGCGTCGTCGAGCAGCGCGTCTCCAACTTTGCCCAGGGCCTGCTCACCCTCGGCACCATGACCGGCCCGCTGCTCGTCGTCCTCCACCTCATCCCCCAGGCCGTCCTCGCCGGCCTCTTCTTTGTCATGGGCATCCAGGCCCTCGAGGCCAACGGCATCACCGACAAGATCCTCTTCCTCGTCCGCGACGTCTCCCTCACGCCCCGCGCCCATCCCCTCAAGCAGCTCGTCCTGCTGAGTGGCGGCCGCGGCGCCTGGCCCATCTGGGCCTTTGTCGCCATTGAGCTCGTCGCTTTTGGCGCCACTTTTGCCATCACCCAGACCGTCGCCGCCGTCGGCTTCCCTATTGTCATTCTCCTGCTCATCCCCGTGCGCGCCCTCCTCCTGCCTCGCTACTTTACCCCCGAAGAGCTCGGCGTCCTCGATGGACCGACCGCCAGTCCCTTTACCATGGAGAGCGTGGGCGGCAACTATGGCGATGACAACGACGATGAGGATGATGGCCAGGGTCATGGTCATGGCCAGGCGACGGGCCACAGCACGCCCTCTTTGCCCGCTTCTCCTGCATCTCCCGTTTCTCCCGCGGCTCAGCAGCAACAGCAACCCTCGGCTGGTGGCCTCTTTGTCCCGACGAGCGGCGAAAACACTGTCGTGCCTAGCCAACATCCCTCGGCCAGCAACCTGCGCCAGCGCAGCCGTGAAGACCTGGCCGAGATGGGCCAGGCAACCGAGCCTCACGCCGGTCCCTCGGAAGCTTTCCAGCCGCCCGTTGCTATTGAGATGGTGACCTCGCCAGGCCGCCGCAGCACCTCGGGCATCCACAACCGTCGCGTCCAGCCCAGTGCTGTCGCCGTGCGTTAAACATCTGATCTTTCTCGTTTCTTTGATTTAGTTTAGAGATACCACTATATTCTTGTAATCTTTTTTTTTATATGTTTCTTTTTTACATGTCATTTTTGAATTCCATTGCATCCCGTCTTTTCCTTGGACTTTACACTACAGTCTACACTACATTCTACACATATATACACGGTCTGGCTATGGCTAGGTTCGATGGGATTTGTTTTCGTTATGTATTCTCAGGTTCTCCAAATTAGGTACATATATAAAATTGACTTCATGCAATGCTATCGAAGAGAAAAGAGATCGTTTTCATCAATCACTATAATTGACACACTTCTCCCCCCCATTGCGCCCCTTACTCATCGTCGCTGTCGACAAGGAACCCTGCCTTGGCCCGCGACCGTCTCTTGTTGGCTACCGGCATCGCATCGTCGTCGTCTTCGTCCTCCTCGCCGTCAGGGACACCATCCACATGTCCGTTGAGCTGAATCTGTCCGCCCGTCTTTTCCACCAGAACGGCCGCGTCTTCCGCGTTCTTGTTCTCGGGTTCGTCCACATCCATTTTGTCGCCACTCGCCTCCTCCTCCTCCTCTTCTTCATCATCACTGCTGTCATCCACAAACCCGCCAAGAACCTTGACCGGCTTCTTGGCTGGCTGCACAGGCTCGTCGTCGTCGCTGTCCTTGTCATCTTCACCTTCATCCTCCTCCTCCTCTTCGTCCTCCTCATCACTCGACTTTCTCCGCTTGCGACGACGCTGGCCAGACGCCGGCGATGATGCAGTGCCGTCATCCTCATCCCCATCGTCATGGCCGTCGTCGCTGTCGTCATCCGACAAGACGGTCGACTTGCGTTTGCTAGTCGTCTTCTTTGTCGTCTTTGTCGTCTTGGTCATCTTGGTCGCCGCTGCCATCGTCTCAGCAACTGCATCATCGCCGCCAAACGCTGCATTCTCAACGGCTTTGCGAATCCGTTGCCGAAGCGCTTCTTCCCGTGCAAAGAACTCCCGGTCCTTCTCGTCGTCCGTCTCGTCGTCGCTCGCGTGCACATACACATCACTCTTGATCCGTCGTGCCTTTTCCAGCTCCTTCTTCCGCCGCAGTCGGGCCTTCTCGCGCAGCAGCTCGTCCGATGGGCCTTCTTCGTCATCGCTTGCCACCTTGCGCTTCTTCCTCTGCAGCTTCTTCTTCTTCTTCTTCTCGGGATCGTCCAGCACCTTGCGAGCCGTCGGTCCGCCCGCAGGGAACAAGAATTCTCCCTCGCCATCATCTTCCTCATCGTCATCGTCGTCGTCGTGGGCCACCTTTTTGCGCGGCGCCGTCTTGCGCTTCAGCTGGTCCTCGGCCGACTTTTCATTGTCGTACACGGGCGGCTCAAACTCGGCCGCCTGGATCCACGCCAGCGACTGCTCCAGCTCGTCCGCCGTCACAGCACTTGGCACAATCCATGTCGTGTCCGGCGTCTCCTCCACCGACGGCGCCAGCCTCTCAAACCCGACAAGACGCATCAGAAGGCGAAGATGCGAGTTTTTGAACATGGCCTTTTTGCACGCATCGTCTTCGGGCCGCACAGTAATGGTTGGTGCGCTGTGGGAGGCTGGCGGCGGCGATGGCGGTGGTACAGCAGAGGCATCGGTTGTCGTGTCTTTGGCAGTGCTGTCCGCATTGGCTTCTTCTGTGGTGGCCGCCGCCGCCTCAGCAGCAGCAGCAGCCTCGGCCGCCTTCTCGGCCGCCATCGCCGCTGCTCCCATCTGCCAAGCCCTCCTTTCCGCCGATGCCATGCCAATCTGCTTCTTGATCCACTGCACAAGCTGGTGCTGGTTCTTGTCGAGCAGCACACTGACGACTGTCGCAATCTGCCGGTCCTTTTCCATGTTGGCGTCGCGGAACTCGAGCTCGGCTCCGGGCTTGGCCGCCGCCGCTGATGACGACACCGTCTGCTTCTCGTAGCCGTACTCCAGAAAGTGCGCCGTCGTGTGCGTCTTGGAAAAGAGCATCTCCACCAGCAGCACCGGCCGCTCTTCAATCTTCTTGACGCACCGCCGAATGATCTGCTTGGCCAGCTCTTCCCACTCCTTGTACATGCTGCTCGTCCGGTCCAGCGGCTCGGGGCCCTTGATCATGTTGAAAAACAGCCGGATAATATCGACACGGAACAGCATCACGCTCATCTCCTGCTTGAACGCCACCCGGTGGAAGTACCGGTGCGCCCGCTTCAGCTGCACTTCCGTCAGATCCCGGTAGTTGCTCGTAAACTTGACAAACGTGTTCACCACGCCCTGCACCGCAAATCGGCTGGCAAACCGCTTGAAATCAAACTTGCGCTCGCTCGTCGTCTTTTGCGCCATCGCTTCGTCGTTGGCAGAGTCGGAATCGTCGGCATCTGCATCGGCGTCGGCGTCGGCTCCCTCTCCGTCAGGGTTGGCCGCCCCGTTGGCCGCCTCCTTATCCTTCTTCTTCTTCTCCTTATTCTTCTTGCGCGTCCGCCGCCGCGACCTCACCTGCATGTCGACATTCTGCTTCGAGTAGGCTTCGAGAATGCGCAGGTACGTATACGCCAGCTCCGTCGCCGCATCCAGATAGTCGTAGCCCTGGTCCTTGTAGTCGTTGACCAGCTTGGCCATCGCGTCGTGTGTCGTCTCCTCGTAAAAGATGCGGTTCATCATGTTCTCCGCAATCTCCTGGTCCTCCTCCACCGGCGATTCCGCCATGTCCTGCACCGTCAGCAGCACCTGCGTGAAGCACCGCATCACCACGTACAGCTCATGCCACACCTTTTCCTCCAGCGCCTTGTTCAGCTGGCGATTCAGAAAGATAAACATCTCCTGGTTCAGCACGCCCGCTACAAGGTTGAATCGGCCAACTTCTTCCTCCTCACTCTCCTTCCCCTTGGCCTTGCTCTTCTTGTTCGCCTTGGCCTTTTGGCGCATCCGCTCGGCCTCGAGAAAGTACGATACAAGGTAAAAGTATTGTATGCGGTGGTACTCTTGCACGTGCATCTCCTCGCGCTCCATCGATCGTCGGATGTGGTGGAAGAGCGGGTTGAAGCCCGAGTCGAGAAACTCCTCCACAAACTTGCGCAGCTGCCCGTTGGCCCGCGTGTTGAGCGACACCGGCGCGCCGAGATCGACCAGTTCCGAGGCGTCTTTGGCTCTCTGCCGCGCGCGCCGCGCCGGCCGAAACTTTTTCGAGCTGTCCATCTTGTGCTCGCGCGCCGCATTGCTCACAAGCGCGTCCTGCCCAGACAGCGCCGACATGCGGCCCTCGCCGCGGTCGACCCAGACCATGGTGCCAAACCGGCTGTGCCGCGTCGGGCCGCTGCGGCTAAACGAGTGCAGCATGGCAGCCTCCTTGTTCATGAGATCCGTCAGCTCTGTGGCGTTGGCCCGGCCCAGCTGCGTCTCGTCCATAAACAGCTTGGCCCGGTCGACGCGCTTGACGAGATGAAAGATGATTTCCATCAGCGTCACGTCCTCGTTGTCAAAGTCCTCGCCCATGTTGGACGCAATCGTCAGCAGCACCAAAAAGATATCCTGGTACGCAAAGGCGTCGATCGTGGCCGAGCGCGAGATTTGCGTCTCGTCGCCGTCATACTGGACGCCCGGCGGCGGCTCAATCATGGCCACATTGCGCAGAAGAAACAGCACGAGGCGGATGATGCCATGGTCGCGGCTCGTGCGGTCGGTCATGGGCACGGCCATGGACGGGAGAGCCGCACGCACGGCCGTGTGCAAGATCTGCGCGCTGTCGTAGTTGATAATGGCGCGCTTGTAGGCCACAAGGGCCAGCTGCAGGACAGGAAGATGCCGCAAATGATTGACCGTCGTGCTCTCGGCGTCGCGCTCGAGCGGCCACGTCATGGGAACCATGATCTCGAGCGACGAGATAACCGCGCGGGCCTTGAATCGCTGCAAGGCCGCATTCTCCGTCCAGCTTGCAAGGATGGCTAGCAGGTCACCGCCGACAAGATTCGTCTCGGCAATGCACCGAGCAACATCCATCCGGTTGAGTTTCTGGTCGTAGAGCTGAATCCACCTCTTGATGTCGCGAAGCACCTCGAGGGCGTCGTCGCCCATTTGGTATTGTCCATCCTCGTCAAATCCACCGAGCTAAAAAAAGAGTTGAATAATGTATCAGTAAACATGCACGACCGCAGAAGTGCCATTTCTCCATCTTTGATCTCTTGATTGAATATGAAGGGCACAGAATAAATGCTCCGTTCTTCCTTTCTTCTTCGTCTTCGTCTTCTTCTGTTCTTGACTTACAGCAGAAACAAGGCTGTTGATGTGTGCCCGCACCTCGGGGTGCACAATATCGTCGTCGTCCAGGGTGGCCATTGTGACGACGATGTAGTGGTGGTCAATGTATAGAGTTGTTGGTGGTTGGCCAGCAGCATCACCACAAATCGATGCACATGTCCCATTGAGACGCGTCTTAGACGCGTCGAGCGCGGCACCCATTAAAGTTATGTGGATCAAGGCGTGCCATATCATGTGACCAAGGTTAGTCACCGAAGTGGGTCGCTAGCGGGCACATTTTTTGCTGCTGCAGGCAAGGGCCGCCGCGTATGACGGTTGCTGGCCCGAGCATGATCAGGCGACTTTCCGGTCGAGCAAAATAAACCCCGGGCTGTATAAACTGCCAATTGTTACAAAAGAAACATAAATAAAAATACTTGAAGCCCGTGTAGGCAAGAAAGGAATTTCCAATTTTTTTTTGAGAAAAGGCTATTTTTTGCCGTTCCGGTTTTGGCAAGTGTAGGTGGCGCCCATAGCAGGAAGGAGCTCCCCCAAAAATCACGAGATCTGTTTCTGGGCTTTGTTCTTCTTTTGGCTTCCATCCTCTGACGTCGACGGCCCTTCAACCGCCACCCATTCTACACAGGCCAACGCACAACACCAACCACCATTTCTACCGACCGTGCATCGCCCTGTCGACAATTGCATGACGGTTGGTTGAGAACGGGCACCGGTTTTCCCTCCTGCAACTCGATTGCTCCTCGACCCCTGCGGCCCCGCGCCATCCGCCGCCATTTTTTTTCTGTCTTGTCTCTGAGCATAACGACAAAGAGAGCACCGCCACAGAGACAGAGCCTTTTCTCCTCCCCCCTCCTTCTTCCTTCCTCCCCTCCTCTCTCCTCTCCCCCCCTCCCCCTCCCCCCCTCCACCATGACAGCAGCGCTGCTCCGGCTGCGGCCGTCGCCGTCGACAGTCATGCGGCGTGCCAAGCCGGCAGCTCTGCGCCGGCTTTACTCGACGCCCAGCTCGCCACAAATGCGCCGCTCTGCCCCGACTGTCCCTGCAGCTCCCCTGTCGGCTGTTAGACAGCGGCTCCCGACGACGGCAGCTGCGCGGTCTCTGCTGCAGCAGCCGTCGCGCATGCTCTACTCGACGGAGCCGCCCAACAAGAAGGACGAGAACAAGACGACCGAGAACGAGCGCAAGGCCGAGGAGGAACTCCCGCCTCTGCCCGAAGACCGGTTCCGGCTGAGCGAGGAAGAGGCGGCGCACTTTACAAAGCTGGTCAAGACCCTGCCCGGCCAGCACCAGCAGGTGGCGCTCGATGTGGTGGCGTATCTGCGGAGATATGGCGCGCCCATTGAGCTGCGCGACCTGCTGATCAAGCACCGGGCCAATGGCGGTCTTGGCTGGGGCGATGGTATGCGGCTTGCGCGCATCATGTTCAAAATCACAAACGAGATGGCGGACGAGGAGATGCGGCTCCGTGAGAGCGACGAGGAGAGGCGCATTTTCACCCAGAACGACCCGCCTACGGACGGCATGAACGTGCCGGGCCAGAAGGGACAGCAAGACGCGCAGAACCAACAGGGCCAGCAGGGCCAGCAGAACCAGCAGAACCAGCAGGGCCAGCAGTCTCCGCAGAACCAACAAGGCCAGAACGGAAACGAGGAGAACCCCAACAACGGCAGCTTTTTCAGCCAGCAGCAGCAACAAGAGGGCAAGGACGGCAACAAGAGCGACGGCAACAAGGAGGACCCCAACAAGAAGGGACAGCAGCGCGGCATCTTTGAGGGCGGCGACTGGGTGACGTGGATCCTGGCGGCGACCATCTTCTACCCGCTGTACGCCATGCTCAGCCCGTCGGCCCAGGTCAACGAGATTACGTGGCAGGAGCTGCGGCGCAACTTTTTGGACAAGGGCCTCGTCGAGCGCCTGACGGTGATGGGCCACCGGGTGACGGTGACGCTGAACCGCGAGGCGACGCAGGCGGCGTACCCGGACTCGGCCGCCGCCAGCCCGTACCAGAGCTACGTGTTCACGATTGGCTCCGTGGAGAGCTTTGAGAAGCACCTGGAGGAGGCGCAGGACGAGCTGGAGATCCCGCCATCGGAGCGCATCGCCGTGAGCTATGCGACGGAGTCGCAGGTGGGCGGCCTGGTGACGGGCCTGCTGCCGTCGATCCTCATCTTTGGCCTCATCTACTACATGACGCGCCGCGGCCCCGGCGGCATGGGCGGCTCGGGCGGCATCTTTGGCTACGGCAAGAGCAAGGCCAAGCGGTTCAACCACGAGACGGCGGTCAAGGTCAAGTTCTCGGACGTGGCCGGCATGGACGAGGCCAAGCTGGAGATTATGGAGTTTGTCAGTTTCCTCAAGCAGCCCGAGCGCTTCCAGCGTCTGGGCGCCAAGATCCCGCGCGGCGCGATCCTGTCGGGACCGCCCGGTACGGGTAAGACGCTGCTGGCCAAGGCGACGGCGGGCGAGTCGGGCGTGCCGTTCTTCAGCGTGAGCGGCTCCGAGTTTGTCGAGATGTTTGTGGGCGTGGGTGCGTCACGCGTGCGCGACCTGTTTGCCAATGCGCGCAAGAGCGCGCCATGCATCATCTTTATTGACGAGATTGACGCCATTGGCCGGTCGCGTAGCGAGGGCAAGTTCAGCTCGGGCGGCAACGAGGAGCGCGAGGCCACGCTCAACCAGATCCTCACCGAGATGGACGGCTTCAACACGTCGGAGCAGGTCGTCGTGCTGGCTGGCACCAACCGTCCCGACATCCTCGACAAGGCTCTGATGCGTCCCGGCCGCTTCGACCGTCACATCAACATTGATCGGCCGACGATGAAGGGCCGCCAGGACATTTTCCGTGTCTACCTCGCCAAGATTGTCACCAAGGAAGACGTTGACTACCTCGTCGGTCGTTTGGCCGCTCTTACGCCAGGCTTTGCTGGTGCCGATATCGCCAACGCCGTCAACGAGGCGGCTCTCGTTGGTATGTTTTGATTTTTTTTTTTGATTTCATATCCCGCCCCCCTCCCCCCCTCCCCCCCCTCTTTCACCCTTGACACATCCCCCATGCTAACACTACACTTTTAGCCGCCCGTGCCAATGCAGAGACGGTGGAGATGACGCATTTTGAGCAGGCCATTGAGCGTGTTGTTGGCGGTCTGGAGCGCAAGTCGCTGGTGCTGAACCCGATTGAAAAGCGCACAGTGGCATACCACGAAGCCGGCCACGCCATCTGCGGCTGGTTCTTTGAGTACGCGGACCCGCTGCTCAAGGTGTCCATCATCCCGCGCGGCAGCGGTGCGCTGGGCTACGCGCAGTACCTGCCGGTGGGCGATGCGTACCTGATGAACGAGAAGCAGCTGATGGACCGCATGGCGATGACGCTGGGCGGCCGCGTGTCGGAGCAGCTGCACTTCCCGACGGTGACGACGGGTGCGAGCGACGACTTCAAAAAGGTGACGCAGATGGCGCGGACCATGGTGACGGAATGGGGCATGTCGGACAAGGTCGGCCCGCTGCACTTCCGGCAGGACGACCAGAACTCGTTCCAGAAGCCGTTTGCCGAGTCGACGGCGCAGGTGATTGATGCCGAGGTGCGCCGCATCGTCGACGATGCCTACAAGCAGTGCCGCGACCTGCTCGAGTCGCGCAAGAAGGAGATTGGCCTGGTGGCCGAGGAGCTGCTGCGCAAGGAGATGCTGACGCGCGACGACATGGTGCGTCTGCTGGGCCCGCGTCCGTTTGAGGACAAGGACGAGTTCACGCGCTACTTTAACAATGACGGTGGTGCCGGCGCAAAGAAGGCTGCGGAGGAGGAGGTCACCGAAAGTGACGGCAAGGACCTGCCACCCTCGCCTCCCCCTCCTTCCTCTGATGCTCCGGCACCATCACCGGCATGAGCTTCTTTTTTTTATTTTGTTTAATTAAAAAAAGGAAAACTCGTGCTCGATATTGAAAAAAAAAAGAAATCCCCATTCCAATGTTTTTTTTCTTTGTACCAGAAGGAGGGAAAAAAACAAACATGTACATTGATCTCTCTTCTTTTTGTCTTTCCTGTTTTTGTTTTTTCTTTTGTTTCTGTCCATTTCTTGTCTCATTCTTTCTCAAGGCGTTCTGTACAGATATGCACATATTAAAAAAAATACACAAATACAAAATAAAATGAATAAAGCAAAATCAAAGACAAGAAATCGAATACTTACCTAGGTACGTCCTCGTCAGCCGCGCTTTTCCGTGTCCACAATCATCTACCTCCCCTAGGTGTTCTATGGCAGGGACTTCGGATCCGGCTGGAGTCGACATTCGGTTGGCTAGGGTTGTCCTTGTTGTTCTTGTTGTCCTTGTCTTGCGGAACAGCCGTCGGCGGCAAAAAATGACATGTAGCATTTTGTTGGCAGCACTTATCTCGGCAGTAGGCATGTATTTTTATGTTTTTTTTTTTTTTCTTTTTTTTCGTTTTTTTCTTGGGCCATAGGCCATCGACAGCAAGGCCAGTGGATGTGCTCTATTGTTTTCTTTATGTCGCACACGGCACAGGATTACCCGCATGAGCATGGGGTCAAGCGGATCAAGGTCATATGAGTCCAGGGTAGGAGACAACAAACAACATACAGAAATCAAAGTAGATTGTTTTTTATTCAACAAAAAGAGGCAAGAAGCTCAGTGCACGCACGCCATGCTCCAACTCGACGGATACCTGCCGTTTGGCTGCTGACATCCCTCGTATTCAATGCTTTGTCTCCATTTTTGACATTCATGCTATTTTTTTTATTCTCCCCCTCCTGCTGTTCCGTCTTTCGGGGCGCTACACGTCTTTGCATTGTGTCACGTAAAAGACGGCCTGTCGTCTATCCCGACAAGGTCCCAATCCAGACAGGAAAAAAAAGACAGCTAGACTCAGCCAAGAAACCAAGGCCAGCATGGAAAAGCCCAAACAGTCCGGGAGAGAGACATTGCAATTTGGAGGCTTTCCGGATTTGTGGGATTTTTATTGTAAGCCTGAACAGAGTTTCGTTGTGTTGCATTCTTGTCTATTGTTTGGGATTTTATTTTTAAAAACGAGCCCTACTTTCATGGCAATATGGCAACATCTCCATCTACGTACCTAGGTTCCATGACTTCCATGGCATAACGCTCTTCCTTCTTTCGGAGATGCCACATTTTTATTGCCCCTTTCGGGACGGCATTTTGCCCGTGTTTCTCATGCTCTGTCAGGACTCGTGCATCTCGTGTTATCGCTGTCGCTTCCAGGCTTGTGTTACCAAGAGTGTCGGATGAGTACTCTGAATGTTGGTGTTTGTTAATCTCTGTTTACAGCGAGCCTCGATTGAATTCTGCTGGCTATTTGATTTCGAGTTTGTGACATGGAATGTACTATATTTCTGAATTCAAATGCCAGCATAGCTACTCACGGTGAATTTCTCACGAATCCATACAATAGAAATTCAAAACCACCATATTTCCAAAAAAAAAAAAAAAAACAAAAAAACAAAAAAAAAAAC
>JAGKRZ010000547.1:0-12140 GCA_020002355.1 Intubia oerlemansii
AAAAAAAAGACGAAAAAAAAAAAAAAAAAAAAAAAAAAAGAAATGCGTCTATGATGGGCCTGGATCATGCGAAAATGACGACTGTTGAACGACGACACGAAAGACAGTAAAGATTCTACGAGGAGATACGAAAAAAAGGGGGGGGTGAAGACGGGCTGCCAAGCTCTAGATGATGAGATGCTTTTCACTTGTTTGCGATTTTGCTTTTGGTCTTTATTGCCACTGGTTTTGCTTCTTATTCTGTTTTTGTTTTTTTGTTGCGTTGCTGTTTCTTTTCTTTTTGTTCTTTTCTCTTTTCTTTCTTTTCCCCTTTTTTTGCCAGCCTTTTCTTTTCTTTTTTTCTTTTTTTCTTTCTTTGGGTATTTGGGACATTGAAGCTGGTCATCGACGAGACACGGCACAACACAACAGGCAACAAACAGAATATGGAAAGGAAAAACAACAAAAAGCGACCATCCGACGGGTCACAAGAGTGCCTGCAAATGGCACACGCAAATACAAGACGACAAAAAAGAGACACAAAATCAAATTGGCGAATAGAGCCTTGTGTCGTCCTTTCTCTCTTTCTCTCTTTTTTCCTTTCATCTTCTCTTGTACGATAGATACCCTTCATCCCCTCTTTTTTTGCAACACGTCAAGTGTTCATTTTTTTATATTTTACTGTTTACCATCTACCACCAGAGTGTGCCAAGGTGACGCGGCTGTGGGTATGCCCATCTGCAACGTAGTTTGTGTGTTCTGAGACACTATCATTGCAGTGCTGGAATGAGGGTCATCGTGTTGTTGCAGAATACCTGTGGCAGAAGGAAATGGAAGACGGAGAGAAGCATAAGCTGCGAGGGCGAAGGAATACACGCGCGGTTACGTATCCGTATGTGGCTAGTAGATCGGTTCCCGAGCGGCCATAATACCTAGGTACCCAAGATTAACAGGAGGTTCACAAGATCCCAGAGGGAGTAGAACATATCTACCATGGATGGACGGTATGAAGAGTAGATGATTGATTTCTATTATTTATAGGCTGTGTTTTTTTTTTTTTTTTCAAGTTCAGGCTGCCAAGAAAAAAAGAAAAAAAAGAAAAGTAATATCAAAATAAAACAACAATAAAAACACGAAATAGGTAGGTCGGTATTTGAAAGGTACACAAACACACACACAAAAAAATTGGAATAAAATAAAACCAGCCCCTTTGAATTATCTACCTACACGAGAATAAAAGTAAGATACATATGGTCACTTGTACCTAGATTAGGAGCATCCGGCAAGTAGTCGGTCAACTTGCGCACCAATTTTGCCTACCTACATAGGTAGAGGTGTCAGGGAATTTCAGGTCCAGCACATTTCCGACAGTCTACGTTTTACAATTGCCTGCCACCTATCCCGAAAGTCTCTCGGATCGCATGGACGGCTTTGACGCCCGGCTAGGTTCCTACTTGCCATCCCGTAGCACAGAACACAAAGGAAGAAACAGAGGTTGGCAGCGGTCTGGTCCTCATGTATCACGTTGATGAACGTTTCGCCCGTACTTTGTACTTTTTACTCCCTTTAATATTCCCTGGGCCAGCGGCGTGATCCTTGGTGCTTCATTTGCGAACATTTAAAATTTGCATCCTCGTTACTTCCGTGGCTGGTAACCTGGCAACGGCTGCTGGGCGGTGAGCGAAACAATAGAGGCCAGTAGAGACCAGTATTCAGACCGAGCAACATGATACAGCATCTATGGAAGTGGTTTTCAAAGTTCAAACCCAGAAACCCAGAAAAAACAAGAGAAACAGTCTTGCACATGTGGCTGTTTTCTACCGGCTGTCGTATTCCATGTGGCTCAAAAACAAGCTCACATCCCTTTGGTACGGAGTATGCTTGGGCTCTCACACACCCAAATACAACAATGGCAAAGATGTTGCACATGCACATGTTGACTCTGCCAAAACGACAGATGAGGTTTGCCAACAGTCACCAAAAAAAAAAAGAAAAGAAAAGAAAAAAAAAACGGTTGCATCACCATTTTGGGCAGCAGCATAAGATCTCGGCCTCGTCATTGGATAAAACTGAAAGTGAACCCACTTTTTGAATGGCCCGCTGCTCATTTCCTTGTTGCCCAACCAGGTTTAGCGACAGGTACGCCCTTCAAGCCTCTGCTTGATTGGTCAGGCCCTTGAGGAAGTACGCAAGAAAAGCGGACCACTGCCGCGAAACAGGGGTCTTTTTGCACCCTTTTCGGCATGGTTCGACCAGCCCGAGACACGCCAAAATCATAGCAAAAGTGCCAGTCGTTGTAGCGGCCGCTTTGGAGGGGCACGAGAAGCAGAAAAACAGCTAAAAAAACAGATAAAAAAGCAAAAAATAGCAAAAAATAGCACTGTAAACAAACGAGCTCTGGAACGCGAAAAAGTCGTTCTTTCTCCTCGTACGGAGTAAAAATACGCTGCACAGAATGCCCGCTGATGAGAACACTGCGGGTCGCACTTTCCTCATCGGTCTGTGGTCTCATGTGCTCTTGCCACCTCATATACGGAGCAATAACAGCAACGCTCTCACATACATGCCGTACGTCCAGGATGCACAATGTGCGACGTAAAACACTCTCATGTCCAGCACCGTCGCACCTGATTTTATGCGGCTACACAAAGCTCATGTTCAAAGAGTGACCTTGCGTGCCACGAGCGCCTCCCTTTCCAGTGCTCCCGCCCCCCTTCTTTTTCACAGACGCTTGGCTCTTGCCCTTTTTGAACCGGGCTCGGTCGCTCCTTCCCGTTCTCCAACTCAACCGTCTGCTTGCTCCTTCCTCTTTTTATGCACACCAAAAAAGTGACCAGATCGCCGAAACTTGAAAGCCTCCAAAAAAAAAAAAAAAAGACCTCGCAAAAAATTGCACGAACAAGGAGAGCATTGTGCATCTTTAGAAAGTCCATCTCGAGAGCCTCGAAACGTCGTCATTGTCATTCCACACACCCACCCGCCGTGCCCACACGCCCACTACAACGCTGCGCCGTGCGAAGAGAGAGAGAGAGAGAAAAAAAAAAAAAGAGTACGCAAAAAGAACCCTGGACATAGCGGATCCACTGCCGCTTTGGCCTCCGCCCCAATTTCCCACTTTCCCCTGCGTACCTGGGAGATTCGCAGGACGCCCTTGCCTTTTTGCTGGTTGCTCCTTCCCTCCCAGGCCACATCGTCTCCTCTGGCCGCTTCTTCGCCCATTTCGCGTTTTCTCCAGGCCTCAATCTTTTCATTTTGCTCCCGGTACGACGTATCGTGCGACGTGCGCCTCACAGAGCAGAAGCGACTCACTCGCACGCTCTCACCGTGGAGCCGCGCCCCCTTTCCCTTCTTTGCGACACCCTATTGTTTTCCTTTGTTTATCCGCGCTCATTCACGCGCTCGACACTCATTCACTGGCTTTCTTTTTTCTCTTCCTCATTTCACACTCGCTGTTTTCTTTTTTTCGATTCGTCAACGACCTTTTTCTTCTCGACCTTTTTACCAATCTCCTTCACCATCTCGACCGACGCAATATACGACCCTTTTGACGCGTGGCCCCCTGTTTTTCTCGTCATGTTTGCTTAAGCGATAGAGCCCTCCCTTCTGAAACAGTCAAATTCTCGATAATCTCGATCCTTCTCCCGAGCATCGTCAGCCTCTTTTCACGACAGCATCACATTGCGGCTTTCATACGTTCTTACGTTCTTTCCTTCTACCGTTCACAACATTCACGCACATTCACACACAAACACCATGCGAATATCATTACCACAGCAGCGTCGTGCTGCTGCATCGTCCTCGACAAGCCACTGCCGCAGCCCCTCATCCTCATCAACATTCTCCGCGTCCACCACCACCACCACCATGGCATCGATCTTGACCCTCGCCGCATTCGCATCTATACCAGTAGCAGATGCATTCAAGTTCACACCGGCACCATCATCCAATGTTGATCTCAGCGGTCTCGGCAGCATCGGCATCGCCGGCGACTTCTCCGGCGTCTCGCTCTTCCAGTTTGAGGAACAGCACCAGCCCTCCTTCGCTGCTAACGGCAGCGGCGGTCTGCTGGCGCGTCTTCCCAACGGAGCTTTTGCTACGGTGCTTGAGACGGACGCGTCCATCATGACCATGTGCTCGTTAACCAAGGACGACGGCAGCGACGCGGGCGTCGTGCTGGGCGGCAACTTCACGAGCCTTGGCGGCCAGTCCGCGACGGCCATTGCCCTCTTCAACCAAAACACTTCGGCCGTCACGCCCATGGCCGGCCTGCAAGGGCAGGTCCAATCTGTCTACTGCGACCAAGATACTGCCTCGGTCTTTGTCGGCGGCAGCTTTGTCGGCCATAACTCGACCAACGCCATCCGCTGGACGCAAAAGGACGGCTGGACCGCGCTTCCGTTTGCCGGCTTCAATGGACCCGTCACCTCCATCAGCCGCGCCGCCAATGGCCACATCATCTTTGGCGGCAGCTTCACCGGCCTCGGCAATGCCAGCACGCCCGCCATGCAGGACGAGCAGGTCATTAACATCGCCTCAGCCGCCGTCACGGCTGCCGGCTCGTCGACCGCCGCCGGCTTTTCCGACCCTGCCAACATTGTCTGCAAGACGAACAGCACCGACGGCCCTGGCAGCACATGGCTTCTGCAGGACCACGCGCCCGGCTCGTGGGAGGCCAGCTTCGACTTTGGCTTCCAGCCGAGCAAGCTGCGTCTCTACAACACGCACCAGGACGGCCGCGGCACCCAGACGTTCCGCTTCACGGCCATGCCCATCAACGGCATTATGAACTTTACCTACATTGACCCGGATACCGGCGCCAACAAGTCGTGCACGAACGAGTGTCCGCTGAGCCACAACGCCAACGTCGAGTTCCAGGACTTCCACTTTGTCAACCGTGTCGGTATGAATGCGTTCCGCGTCGACATCTCGGCCTGGTACGGCGCCGGTGGCGGCCTCAACGGTATCGAGCTCTACCAGGACGACATCTTTGCCTATGCAATCAACGGCTTTAATGAACCGACATGCATTGCCGCGGCATCCGAAATTTCATCCACGCGGTCGACAGCCTCAACAACGGGGCCGTGGACCGTCTCGCCGTCGCTCAAGAGCAGCTCCAAATACCTGACGGCCCAGCTGACGTCTCCCATCTCCTCCAAGTCGGCCTCGATCGTTTTCTCGCCCGATATCCGCCAGGCCGGCAACTACACGGTCAACATGTACACGCCGGGCTGTCTGCAGGACGGCACTTGTGCAACCCGCGGCCAGGTCAACGTGACGCTGTCCATGGTCGAGGGCGAAGAGCCGACGTCGGTGCAGCTCTTCCAGACCAACAACTTTGACAAGTACGACCAGGTCTACTTTGGCGCCGTCGACATGCCGAGCGGCTCGTTCCGTCCGACCGTCACCATGACGCCGCTCAGCGGCCAGGACCTGGACTCCATGACCATGGTCGCGCAGCGCGTCGGCTTCACCCTGCTTAACTCGACGGGCGGCCTCAACGGCCTGTACGAGTTTGACCCATCGGCCAAGACTGTCAACACTAGCGATTTTGCAGCCTCGACCTTTGATAGCCTGGGCTCAAAGTTTGCCACGACATCCGTGGTCCATGCTCTCGCGACGGCCGGCGATGTCACCTATATTGGCGGCAACTTTACGTCGGATGAGGTGGCTGACAATATCGTGGCCGTCAACAGCAAGGACAGCAGCGTGCAGCTTCTCGATGGCAGCCTCAACGGCGGCGTCCTCTCCATGACGCTGCTCAACGACACGTCGCTCTTTGTGGGCGGTCTGTTCACGGCCACCAAGAACGGATCCGTCGACGGTCTCAGCCACGCCGCCGTCTTTGACATTGACTCGCACGCCTGGCGCTCGCTCGGTAACGGCCTCGACGGTCCTGTTACGCAGGTGGTGGCCATGACGATGAACGTGTCGAGCTCCAAACCGGAAGTGGTCGTTGCCTTTACGGGCGGCTTCCAGAACATCCTCGCCTACGACGGCCACGCCGCCGTCGCTGTCAACGGATTCGCCATTTGGGTCCCCTCGAAGAGCAACTGGCTGCAGAATGTGAATGGGCCTGTGCCTTCTGTGAGCGGCGTGCTCCTGTCATCTCTGCTGGACGTGCCCGGCGCCGGAGCCCTTTACGGTGGAGCTCTCTCGTTTGCGGCCATCAGCGCTAACGGCGCCGCCACCCTTTCGTCGGCGGGCATTGGATCGTTTGACGTGGACCTCTTGCCGTCGCCGACGTCGGCCAGCAAGAACGGCAAGACCGAAAAGACCGAAAAGAACAGCAAGCGCGACAATGTTGCTGTGGATGCAGCAGCAGCGGCACCCGAATCGATCTCGGGCGTCCACACGGGCCTCTTCGATACGTCCAACGGCCGCAACAAGACCATTCTAGCCGGCCACTTCTCGGCCAACACGAGCAGCGGCTCGCTGGTGCAGAATCTCCTGATGATTGACAACAAGAACAAGGGCGCCGTGTCCGGTCTTGGACAGGGCATCGACGACCGTTCGACGTTTGTGGCACTGGCCGTCGCGGGCGATACGCTGTTTGCCGGCGGCAACGTGACGGGCAAGATTGACGGTAGTGCCGTCGGCGGTCTCGTGTCGTACAATCTCGCCACCAACAAGTTCAACACGCAGCCGCCCTCGCTCAACGGCGGCAACGGCACGGTCTCGGCCATCAAGCCGCGGCCGAGCTCGAGCGATGTCTATGTGGGCGGCACCTTTACGCAGGCGGGCTCGCTCGGCTGTCCCGGCGTGTGCTTGTACAGCACGGATGCGGGCCAGTGGAACCGGCCCGGCGCCAACCTGGGCACGAGCTCGGTCGAGTCCATGGTCTGGACGTCGGACACGAAGCTCGTCGTGGGCGGCCGTCTCATGGTCAACAACACGGTGCCCGCGTGGCTGGCGCAGTACGACGTCAAGACGCAGTCCTGGGATGCGTTCCCCGGCAGCACGGACGCCCTCCCTGGTCCCGTGGACATTGTCGCGCTGGGCTCGAGCGACGGCAGCCAGCTCTGGGTGACGGGCAAGACCGCCAAGGACGGCTCCATCTACCTGTTCAAGTACGACGGCAAGACGTGGACGGATGCGCTGGCTGCGAGCGGCGCGTCGCTCGGCCGGGACTCGGTCGTGCAGAGCCTGCAGGTGTTTTCCGTCACGGACAAGCACGACGCCGCGCCGGCCGGCCTGCTCGACGACAGCCAAGTGCTCATGCTGACGGGCGCGCTCTCGCTCGACAAGTTTGGCACGGCCGCCGCCGTCGTCTTTGACGGCAAGTCGTTTGCTCCCTACGCGTTGACGACGGCGGGCAGCACGGGCGGCAGCACAGACTCCAACTCCAACGCCAGCTCTGGCAAGTCTGGCAGCATCGCCTGCATCTTTGTCGAAAAGAGCAACTTTTTCACGGCCAAGAGCGGCGGCCATCTCCCGCTGGTGGGTATTGTCCTCATCGGTCTGGCCATTGCTCTGGTGCTCATGCTGCTTCTCGTGGCGGCCGGTCTGCTGATTGACCGGATCCGCAAGAAGCGCCAGGGTTATATGCCGGCGCCGTCATCATACGAGGGCATGTCACGCATTCCGCCGCAGGAGCTGCTCGAGTCGCTCGGTAGAGCGCGTCCAGGTGTCGCGCCGCGCGTGTAATAGCCGCTGCTGCCAGTATCAGTATCAGTGTCCGTGTCAGTGTCGGGGTCGTTTGTTGCATCCCATTTGATTCCCCTAATGAGCGTGTGATTTTTTCTTTTTTCTTTCTCTGTCTTTTTTTGTCTTTTTTCCTCTTTTTTCAAAAAAGCGACAGAGCAGCGTGTGTGTGTGTGTGTGTGCCTTTGTGGGACAAGAGCACATCTTTTTATCTATGGCGCGATGGGCGTTTCTTTTTTTCATTTTTTGATCATTTTTTGGCTTCCCTTTTTTTTTCTTCTTTGCCATACTCCAACGCCGGATCTCTTGGAGCATTTTCTGTCCTCTTTTTGTCCTTTCCTTTTTCTCTTTTCTCCCATGTAATGGCGATGTGTTGGAATTCTTCTCCATTCTCCTTTTTTCTCTCTGATAGCCTTTTAGATGTCCTTTCTGGACAGATCAATGAATAGCGTTGCTTTTACCCAAATTCAACTTGATAATCAAAAAGTGACCAAAAAAAAAAAAAAACTGTATGCCTATCAAAGAAATAGCCATCTGTAATGTTCCGTACTTTTCGGGTCTCTATTTGCTTCAACGGCAGGGCCAATCGGCTGATTCACCGGCCAGGGTATTCGAGAAGGATAGGACCACCCCTCCTTCATTGCATATAGGTTCTTTGTGAGTGCAGAGAAAGGTACCTACACGTAAGATTGTTGGTGGATGAGAAAACAAAAGAGTGAGCCCTGAAGTTGAAAAGGATAGAATTCAAAAAGATGGGAAGAGGTCCATAGGTAAAGCCAAGAGTGAAGGAGATCAGAAAATCCCTTAAGTGAGCCAAGTACAGAATAAGAATGCCAATGTCACACCAATATCTACTCCCGTACCATATGATCATTAGACGTCACTTGGAGTGGCAGATGCGGGGTGTTAAGTTATTAGAGGGATAAAAATAACTGGTATATATCAATATATATGTGGTAGTTTCAGCCACATTTTGGCTATATAGCAATAGATAAAACGAGAGAGACCAGACGCCTTCATTCCGCCGAACTTGTTTTAGTTTGCTGGTCAAGAAAAAGAAAAACGAAAAACAAAGAACCGATACAGTAGAGTCAGAGGTAGGAGAATCAAAGAAAAGAGCAAAAGAGACAGTGGGAATGAAACGAAGAATGTGACAAAAAAGTATCCGTTGTGCTTTCATAATGGGGCATCTTTAAAAAGACAAAAGAGAGAAGAGGCAGACGAAAAAAAGAGGAATAGAAAAGACAGAGAAGACAAGGGAAAACGAGGGAACGCTCAGATAAAGTACAAAAAAAGAAACAAACGATCGAAGAAACGAAAGAACAAAAGTAAACCAACAGATAAAATAAGAGAGCAAAAAAAAAAAAAAAATTACAGCACGAATAGAAACATTTAGAAACACACTGCCTTAGACTGGGTCGAGGCCCTCGAGGATACGCCGAGCAGCATCGATGCGGCGACGGAACATGCGGCTCTCGCTGCTGGCACGGCCCGTTTCGGACAGACCAACGACACAGCGGCCGAGGTGTCCGACGACGCGCTCGACGAGGTAGTAGTCTTCGCGCGACAGGGCCTGCATGGCAGCCGACTGGGAGACCGGGGCCACAGAGATCGTGCCGGGCACCGTGCCGGGCACCGTGCCGGACACGGGCGGCGTGTGGTTGGTCATGGCCGTGCCGCGACCGCTGCTGCTGCCGTGGCTCAGACTCGACATGCTGCGCTTGATGCTGCGGCCGTCGGCGTCCTCGGGCTGCTCGGCCTGGCTGCCCTGGATCTGGCCATGCGTCTGGTACAGATCCACGGCTTTGCCCGTCTCGCGCATGAGCGCAGCCGCCAGACCGCGCAGCTGGTCCTCGTCGTCCCGCGTCACCAGGTTCGGAGTGCTCTTGCTGCCCGACGACGACGATGACGTGGTCGACCCGCGCGTCGGCGGCGGCGCGCTGGCCGCCATGGAGATGGATGACGACACGCTGTGGCTGATGTAGCGCGCGCTCGGGAGATTGGCCATGCTGAAGCTGGCGCTGCTGGCGTGACCGGGACCACCGCCGTTGGGGCCACCGCGATGCGCTGCCATACTCCCGCCGGTCACCGTGCTTACACTATTGACACGGCTGCGACCGCCCGCCAGGGGGAAACTGCGGACGGTGCCCGTCGACTCAAAGGACGACAGCGAAGGGCGGTGGCCCGGCATGGACACGGCTGCGCTGCTGGCGGGCCGGCGCGCCATCACGGGAGGCTGCGTCTGGCGCAGCTCTTCGGCGCTGTTGCGCTTGTTGGAGCCCGTCGAGTGCATGGCAAAGTGGCCGGCGTGGGCGGTGCCAGCTGACGTCGCGGGACGGCGGGCCTCGACAGCACGAGCGTCGGCATGGTGGTACTCGTGCGCCACGGCCGTAGCAGGGCGAGCAGCAGCAGCAGCAGCACTGGTAGCTGCCGCAGACGTGGCAGGACGAACGTTGCGTCGGACGGCCGTGTCGACCACCTCGACACCGGGCTCTTCTGGCTCGTCTGGCTCCGCACCCTCGGTGTCGGAGTTGACGCGGCTGCTGCGGCTGGCGAGACCTTCGGTGGCTGTCGCAAAGGACTCGACGGTGGAGATGGAGCTCATGCTGCTGCGACGCATGGCATCCGACGCGGCCGGTCCGCGTGTGGTCTCGACGGAATCCTCCGAGCTGAAACTGCCGCGGCGAGCGTGGCCGGCCAGACGCTGCTGGTTGATGGTGCCGAGAGCACTGTGCAGGATAAAGTGCTCATAGTCGAAAGCGTCCTCGCGGTCTTCGTGGGAGATGGGGTGCTGCAGAGTATCGTGGTACATGGACTCGCCGCTCTCGCTCTCGTAGCCGTCGTACACGGCAGCATCCGGATCAGCGTCGAGACCCTCCTCCTCCTCGTCCTCGTTTTCGTCAAAGTCGTCGCCTTCGGCAAGGGCCTCCCGCAGCTCGGCTGCATCGACTGCGTCATCATCATCAACCTCGTCGCCCACCATGCCGACAGCCTCATCCTCATCCAGTTCTTGGCCGTCATAGGCCTCCAGCTGCTGACCCTCGTCGTCATAGACCGATTCATCCCCATCCTGCACGTCCTCCCCGTACGCTTCTTCACCCTCGACAAAGACGTCGTCACCGTTCGCATCTCTATAGCCGCTTTGCAGATCCACAGAAGCATTGGTAGGCGTCACGTCGCTGACATTGCCGGCGTCCGCTTCGGTATCACCGAGAACAGGAGACTCGGCGCGGCGGTGCGGTGGCGAGGGGTAGCTCAGTCCGGTGATGATAGCATCGTCGGGGTCTTCGTACTTGCTGATAAAGGAGTCGCCATCGGTCTGGTCGGCAGGCAACGCGCTCGGTGCAAGCTGCTGTTGCCGCTGCTGCGGCTGCTTTGCGCCGGTCTGCTGACGAATGGCCGAGCTGATGTACTCTGGGCTGCCGTCGATGTTGCGCGCCGTGCTGTGAGGAGGGGGTGTCACCAGGTTGCGATCCGTTCGGAGGCCACCATTGCGAACGTCATGGACAATGGCATCCTCGTAGACAACATTCTCTCCATCAACACTCGACAGCTCGCCATTCCAAGGATTCCGGTCGTCTCCCAGCGCATGCTGCTGGTGTGACTCTTGTTGCGCTTGTTGCTCTTGTTGGTGTTGGTGTTGCTGCAGGTTTTGCTGGAGATGCTGGAGATGCTGGAGGTGCTGCAGGTTTTGGAGGTGCTGCTGTTGCTGCTGTTGCAGATGCTGAAGCTGCTGAGGCGCAGATGCCGACGACGATGACGGTAATGGTTCGGCATACCATTGACCGACCTGCGAGTGCGTAAACGGACTCGGCGTGCGCAGGCTCTGCAGGCTTCTCCGCTTAAGGCTGTCGGCACGAGCCTGCTCGCGCAGGCTGGAAATCTTGCCCTTGAGATCCTTCATCTGGTCCTTGAGGTCGCGCATCTGAGCCACCGAGGCCGAACGTGCGATGCCCTTATCACCCAACGTCGATTGGCTCAGGTAGCCATCCGAGAATTCGCCGTTGCGAGATCGTGGAGGAACCATACTGTCGTCGGCACCGACAACACCGTCGGCATCGACCTCATCTAGACGTCCGAGCCCGGCGCGTTGGTAGCCACCGCTCAGACTATCCTCAAGGTCACGCTCCCGGGCCCGGTCCAAATCGCGATCCCTTGTCCGGTCGTGGTTGTGGCGTTGTCTTGGAACAGGCTGACGGTAGCCACCAGCCGCGCCAAGAGCACTGGCCGACCGCTGTGTCAAGTTGGGAGAGAAGACGCCTGTCATGGGAGCACTGCCGCTGCCGCCATCGCCTACCATGCCCATGGACTGGACGGGAGAATCAGGAGATGGGTCGTGGTAGCGGCTGCTGGCCGTGGCGGCGCGAACGGGCGTTTTTGGCGAGGGTGTTGAGCCGTCGGAAGGAAGAGAGCCGTTTTGCGGCGATGTGATGTAGAGAGAGTTACGGGCACCGCGGAGATTGCCTTCCATAGTCTGGAGGAGGGGGAGGGAAGAGAAGAGTCAGTTGTTTTGCAAAAAA
>JAGKRZ010000548.1:0-12124 GCA_020002355.1 Intubia oerlemansii
GAACCCCCCCCCCCCCCCCCACACCACCAGTGTCTCTCCTTCACCCTTGCCCTCTCCCATCTCGTCCTTTTTTTCTCACAGTCATACTCCTTCTACCACCCAAGCATCATCATCACCGCCGCCGCCGCCACCACCACCACCACCTCATTCCCGACCCCTTGACCCTCTGGATATGTGCGACGCTGTTTCTGATCGACTAAACAATCCGACAACAGCACTGCATCCTTCTGGCTGTATCCCTGACTCGCCCATTGTGTTTCCGATCTCGATTCTCCATCTGTGATCTCCGTCGTCTTGTGGTCCTGCGGTTTCTGCGGTCTCTCGTGGTATCCGTCCCGTGTCTATCTGGCGTTCTTCTCACCGGGACTGCCCTGCTTGCTTTGCTACTTGTGTGACACCAGACAGCTGCAGCTCGGCCGGCCACGTCGTCATCGTCCTCCTCTGCCTTGACGCGTTGCAGCGCCAGCCTTTCACGGCGACTCCAAGAGAACGAACAGGCGCAAAAGGCCGCTTTTGCGTCGTTTGACTTCCTCTGCAGGTCATTTCCGGCCACGGCGTATCTCTTTATACAGCAAACTGAACCCCTTCCTGAAATTTGTCGACTAGACATCCTCGTGCAGTCCTGCGACCCGGCGCATATTGCATATCGAACCCCCTTTTTATATACTTTTTTGTTCCCTCATCCACACACCCTCCCTCTAGCCTTGTCCCAGCATTTCAGCTCGCGCCCCAGCTCTACGCCTTTTTCCCGCTTCACTCCACGTCAACGCCGCAAAAAAAAAAAAGAAACAAAGTTCGCCGGACCACACCCATACTTCGTACGGGATACATTACATGTACCTACGGAGCACGAGTACTGCAAGTCCGTTTGTTGGGCCACAGTCGTTTCGCTACCCCAGGTAAGACTCATGTGTACACATATTGTATGCGGGCAACATACGAGTATCCCGTCTGCCACTGCAGCCTTCATGTCCCTTTCCCATCGTGGCATACCCCGTCAGCATGGAACCCCCCCTCTCCCCAGCGTGTCCATTTTTGTGCCCAGTCAACGGTGGTTTCTGCCACAGCTATTTCCTTGTATCTTTGCCCTCGCGGAGTACACCAAACAAACATGTCCTTTGCACATCTTTGCACAAAGCATACACGCTCCCGCTACACCGAACAACGGGCCGCCTGCGCTTTATGGCCACCACTGCTGGCCAGAACATGCAGAGCAAAGGGCGCAGAACAGAAACAAGAAGACACAAAAAGACAAAGACACAAGACGAAAAGACAAAAAAGCCAGCACGGCCCTTTTTAGCCAATTCGCGACAGGTACCCGACCACACCGCGTCGGTAAATTCCAAAGGACCGCGCTACCGACGAGCTGACCCAACCACATTGAAAAACGCAACGAAGAGGGTCCAGCAAGAGAAGTCCCGAAACAGCCAAGCCGCCCGACGATCAGCTGTGTTCTCCCAAGCTTCGCTCTCGCAGTCGCGTCTTTGCTGTCACTGCCCACAGACCCTGCCAGCTCCATCCTTGCCTGCCCCATCATCCTAGCATCTACTGCCCACATCTTTCAGCGCCCCCATTTTCGTCCTCCCACACCCCACCTGCGCTTCACTGGTCGAACACCCGTCTGCCACACGTATCTTACATGTACTTGGCCCTATTCTGGCTTTGCCCACGGAGTGCTGCACTCCCCTCACTTTTTCTCGTCTGTCGCCGACAGGACCCGCCGCCATCCGGTGCCTCATGCGAGATAGCTTCGCCCGTGTCAAAGAGCATACTAACCCGCCGCAGTACTTTCAATTGACGCCTCCACGCTTTTTCCCACGCCACGCGCGCCGCGCTACAGCCAAAGCAGCTCCGTCCCAGTTCCTAGTTTGGCATCCAGCCCGTGCAGCCAACAGGTCAAGGGCCTTTTTGGCCGCCCCAAGGCGCAGTGTTCTGGCACTTTTTGGCACACTTGAGAAGACAAGCCGGCCCATCCCTGGCCTTTGTGGACTTTTGTTCCTGGTCTTCTGGCCGCGACCTGACTAAACCTTGGCTTTAGCCTATCTGCCGGTCCTTCCTCAGTTTTCCAAGAGTGTATTGTGCCTTGCGCTGTTTTGTGTGCTGTGTGTGGCCCTACAGACAAAGGCGCCACTGCGGATCGTTCGTTTTACAGGCACCGCTGCGAGGCCCTGTTGATCGCCGCTGCTGCACGCTTCAGCTCGCCCAGCTCACAACACGCTTTGCACGTCGGTAGCCTATCTGTGTACTCACCGCTTGTACCTGCTTCCCGGGCGCTTTGATTCTCTTGTTCTCGCGACTTTGTCCTCGGGGCGGATTTTTTTTTTTGGCAGGAAATGGCTCCTGCTAACCCCCGTCTCAGAATTTTATCAGGTACGTTCAATTATCTATTTTTTTTTCTTTCCTTTTGATCCATCTTTTACTTCTCAAAACTTTTGCTCCCCCCGTCACTCTTTTGTCTCCCCGATTTACATACCTGACGGCTGCCTCCTGTCATTGACGTATCCTCTCCATAATTTCCCACTCTTTTGCCCCTAATCTGAATTTTCCGTGCTCCTCCCGGATCGCACGCCCCCGGTACCCCTGCACTCCCCCCCCATTTGATTGTGCTTTTCATACCTCCATTCTTCGGACGAAGCGGCCCTATTATTCGTGCCCGTTTTCCCTATTCGCACGACATTTTCATCATACTTCGCTGCCACTTCTGCATTGCCTTGCGCCAACGCTATTCCACGCGAAAAAAAAGAAAAAAAAAAGAAAGAACAGTTATCTTTCGGACCCTGCCCCCATTTTCCTGTCTCACCGCGAACCTGCTTCTCTCTTTTGGATTCTCTCTTTTTTTGGGTTTATTTTTTTTCTTTGGTCCGCCTCCTTACTCCTACGAACGCGGTATCTTGCCTTGTCCTTTTTTGGTCTTTTTTTTGGCCGCCCTTTTTTTCTTACTTCCCGCCACGCTTCTCGACCGCGCCCGACGAAGCCCACAGCAAGCGCCTTCCCAAAAATCTTCTTTTTTTTTCTGGTCACTCGTTTTTTCCCCCCCGTGATTTCATACCTGCACCCTACATGCAGACAGCATACACTCTTTTCGCCTCACTTTTTAATATCCCGCTTCTTCCCGACTGCCTTCTGCAGCCATGGAGGAGGACCTCGAACTGATGAATGTGGTCGCAGTGGGCGGTAATGCCGTCTCAGCCTTCCTGTCCTGGCGTCTTCAGGCGACCAACGCCTGCGACGTGACACTCGTTTGGAAAAACGGCTTCGACCATGTCGCGCAATACGGCATCTCCTTCAAGTCAGTACAGCTCTGCAGCCCTGCGGCTCGCCAATGCCGTGCCCCAATTCGCATATGTCGCGCACTTCGCAGAACGCGGGGACTCAGTGGACATCATACGTCTTCAACACTCGCGCGTTCGGAGACAGAAGCCGTGCCAGAACACTCGCTGACAATGCTCTCCTCAACAGGTCACCGGTTTTTGGAAATGAGCGCTTCAAGCCCCGCCACGGTATGTAACTTCTTTTTCTCACCCCAGTGCTATGCTGGATGCTGTTGGAATGGCTGTTGGAATGTCCACCCGCGACTCGTGCCAGCCCAGGATGCTAACAATGCTCTACCGTAGTCGTCAAGTCTCCCGAGGAAGCCGCGACAGTCCGCGAAGGCGCTTTCGACTACGTCATCCTGTGCATTAAGGCCCTGCCCGATGTCTACGACCTCGCCGCCATCATAGATTCCGTTGTCACGCCCCAGCACACCTGCATCATTGTTAATACCACGCACAGCCTCGGCATCGAGGCGGCCATCGAGGAGCGCTTCCCTACCAACGTCGTTCTTTCCCTCGTCTCCAAGGCCGAGGTTGTCCAGCTTGGAGCCAGCGACTTTGAGCACAAGGGCCCAACGGAGATCTGGGTTGGCCCGACCGACAGCCAGAATGACCGCATCCCACAAAGCATTCGCGAGGACATGGCCCAGGCTCTTGCCATGACTCTGAGCTCCGGCCAGGTGGACTGCAAGGTGTCCCCCAACATTCGACAGCAGCAGTATGAGACGCTGCTCGGGTCAGTGCTTTTTTCGTAGTTTTTTTTATGGTGCTTTTTTATCACCGCATGGCTTTATTGGTTGCTGACGTTCGTTTTTAGCCCCATTGCTTTCCACCCTGCCAGTGTCATCTTTGAGACACCCAATCTCTCTCAGCTGATTGAAAAGGTCGGCGTCCGCCAAATGGTTAGCGGTGTCATTGACGAGCTGATTGCCATTGCCGAGCGCCAGGGCTGTAAGTTCCCGCCTACCTACAAGGACGACATCATTGCCACCATGACCAAGCCCCAACAACCAGAGAGCGTTATGTGGCAAGACTACACAGCAAGGCGCCCAATGGAGATTGAGACGTTCCTTGGTTCGCCTATCCGCCTCGCACAACAACACGGTGTCTCCGTTCCCCGCATCGAGTCCCTTTACGCAATCATCCACAACCTTAACGCGGTCAATCAGACGCGGCCGAAGGGTGACCCCCTGGGGCGTGCCAATGGCTCGTCCACCGGCATGGCCCCCAATATGGGCCGTATGTCCGCGCAGAGCTCAGCTGGTCGGACTAACGGCGGCCCGCCTACAGCAATGTCCAACGGTATGCGCCCTCGTATCCGGAACCCCTCCAACGGCGGTCCAGGTGGCCCTCCAGGACCCCCTGGCCGTCGCCCGCCCATGGGTGGTCCCGGCGGCTACGGGCGCCCGGGCCCAAACGGTCTGCCTCCATCACGGCAACAATCGAGACGCGGCTCTGCAGAGGGCCAGGACCTCGAGGAGTTTAGCCACCTGATGATTTACGACAACGCATCCGTTAGTGGTGGTGATCAACAAGGTTTCCCTCAGGATGCCGACATCGCTCTGCGGGAGCGTGAGATGCAGCTTCGGCAGCGCGAGCTGGCGCTTCGGGAACAAGAGATGCGCATGCGTCGCGGCCCGCCGCCTCCGCAGCAGCGCCGTGGCCCGCCGTCTGTCCGTGGTGGTGGTGGTATTGGCGTTTACGACGACGACGATGAAGACGATGATTACTTTGACCCCAACACGGGCGGCCAGACACCTATGATCGATCCCGACAACTTTGACATGATGAGCGTTACGTCACGAAAGAACCGCAAGGCTGGTAGCACTTCGAACACCAACAGCGGCCAGTTCCGCAAAAACAGTGATCTTGGCAGTGTTCCGTCTAGAGGACGTTTCCGCCCCTTCAGTGGCCGCAGCCGCTCGAGCCAACTGATTGACCAGGTCCCGATGGCCAACACCAACATTCTCGACGACCCGTTGATGTCTATGACGTCCAACCGCTACGCCAGCGTCGACCGGAGTCATATTCAAAGCAGCTCACGAACGAACTCGCTTACTGCATCCCGTCTCGATGAGCTCCAGTACAACGGCACTGGCGGCCCCATGGGTTCCGTGGGTGGCCCTATGAGCCCAATGGGGATGACTAGCTCCAACGGACCCTACCCGCGTCGCGCCAGCCAGACGCCAGGAAACTACGGCCCGCCACCACGGGGCGCCCCCGGTGGCCGCCCTTCGCCGCCAGACGGCATGCGCCAACCTGTTCCCCGGTACCCGCCTGGTCACGGCAATGCTGTTGCGCCTCAGCAAGTTGAGCAGCACGCAGGGGTGAGCCCTCTTCAGCCACCCTCTGGAAAGAACGTTCGCAGTCTGACAGGTAGTGCTAGTGCTAGCGCAGGGAGCGGTGAAAGCCATATGGGTTCAGAACCATCAGCCAACAGCAGCCAGAGCAGCTTGGGTCCCCATGCAACAATTGGCGTCCGCTGAACCCTTATCACCAACACTCGAAAACTTCTCGCTTCTTAATCCTTCTCTCTCACTCTTTTCTGCCGGCTTCCATCCTGGATATAATTTTGTATGCCGCGCCACCGGCCGCGTCGACTCATTGCATTTGGGCATGTTTTGTCTCGGGTCTATACGGCGTATGCGACCATTGGCTTTCAATTTTTTTGCATTTTTTTCTTGCATCACCTATTTTCTATACTGTCACGGCCGGTTCTTTTTTGAACGTCCTTGTTACGGATGAACTTCGTGATTTTTTTCTTTCTGATATATCAAAAGAGGAGCATGATTACGATATATACACTCCTGTGTGCTGTCTCTCTCTCAATCCTTCTTCTTGTCATGTCTCCTCACTATCATTGTTATCTCCTTTGTTCGCTGTGTCACATTTCCCTTTGTTTTGCATTTGCATAAGAGATGGGTTTTCCTGGGAGTTTACGCTTTTTACTGGTTTTCGTTTTTTTTTTATAATACTTCTTTTGGTTTTCTGGCTAGGTATTAAAAGACTTGGATTTTGTTTGGACACGGAAACTCAATTATAGATAAACCGCTGTTTTCTTGTTTACCTTCTAACGCCGTAGTGACTGGCCGAATTAGCAGCGCCGCACGATGACACAATAGTATGATGTTCACCAAATGCACTAGTGCATCTCTCTGATTATGTAACCCCAGCACCATAACGCGGTATTGCAGAACGCGAGTCACGTCACGACCTATCTGGTATCATATCATAATTCTATGTACGTCACCGCACACAAAACAGGAGTCGAAGGAGAATATGCTCTGCAACACTCAATAGATCGACCTCATGAACAACCAGCCGACGTCTACGCTGAACACGGTGCGCGTCCCGGGCGTGTCGGCTTCGGGGCCGGCTGTGAAAGCCCGCCAACTGGTGCGCCAACCCCCGCTCGTCCTCCTCTCGGTCCCGTCCTTTTGTTTTCGTTTACTGACAATTCCAGGCCGCTCTTCAGTCACAGCTAGCACTATTGGCAGCTAATGTTGCCGACACGGAGAATCTTGTGCGCGTCACAGCGGCACAGGCGTCCTATGTCCGCGACCTCGGCAGCTGGCACGGTGGACTGTATGTCGACAACCCCAAGCAAAATAGTATCTATTGTTTTTCTGGATATTGCTGACCGCTTATTTTAGGTTCATGGCGGCCAGCAAGGTTCTCGGTGAAGACGGCGGCCGGGATACAAGAGAGTCCACTGGCAACGACCAGGCCCAGACATGAAAGAGGGAACGGATGCGCAGGCAAATGGGTATCTTTTTTTTTCTATCTATGGGGGAAATGTATACAGAAGAGGAGTGGTTTGGGGATTGGACGATGGTTCCAGCCGCGTCGTTGCGGCAGTGGGGATGACCAGTCTCAGCCATGCTTCGAAGGATACCGAGCGTTTTTTTTTTCTCAACGCGGTTTGCTCGTCTATGAGCTTTTTATCTTGGCTTCCGAGAGCCGAGAGATAGGCTCCGTTTAAAGTTCTCTTCTTAAAAGAGACGGCGAGAGGCGCCCAAAGATTATGCTGCGCCGCGGATGCTATGTGTGGACGAGATGTTCCATATGGCAGATAACCGTGAACGAGGGGGTGACAGAGAGTGTGTGAGAGAAAAGAGAGGCAGGTCAAGAAATCAACCCTGTTGTATTTTCCACTTTCCCTTTCATCCAGGGCCTGCTCTTGCTGTTGTGCTCGGTTTCGCTGGCCGCTCTGGAAGTTCTGATTTGGTCGCGTCGTCGATCTTCATAGCCTGGCCGTCCTGGCCGTCCCGAAACGGCCGCCGCTTTTGCCGCGGTGCCTCCACCGGATACCGCCGCACATGGCCGCACGTGCTGCAAGACACGGCAAGAACATCAGCCCATGGCTTGCGACCGCCGCGGCTGCGGTTCTCAACTGTCGAGACACATGTTGAACCTTCCACTAGCAGCGTGTCGCAGTACTTGCACACGCGGTGCTTGATCGCCGGTCGTAGACGCATATTGGTCTTGCGCGAAACAGAGCGCATCTGGGTCAAAAGACGACGAGACATTCCCTGAAGGGCGGGTGACGACTTGTCGGTTGTGCCGTTTGTGTTGCTGTTCGCAGAGCTGTTCTTCGTGTCATCGTTTTGGTCGTCGGTTGGCGAAGCTGGTATATCGGCAAGAAGAGCAGCAGCTTGGTAAAGAAAAGATACCCGGGAGTAGGCAGGTTTGTTGGCCACGCCACCACCCCCAGACCCCTTCTGCTTCGCCATGACGATATGAGCTTTCTTACTGCATGGGTTTTTGAACAACGACAAACAGTTGATCCGTTGACGATGCGAAAAAGATGTCGAAGAAGCATCACGTGAATATAAATGTACACGTGAGTTACACATGTATAGTCACGTGTAGAATCAGGCAGAAAGTATTGGTGCCTGGACGCCTAGCTGGCGCCTAGCGCCTCGCCCCTTGCAGCTAGCTGCGCCGCGCTTCGCTGGCGCCCTTTTCGCCCTCCTTCGCCCTGCTTCGCCCCTGTGCTCGTTTTTCTTGCTCTTTGTTTTCGTGGACGCTTCCGGACTCTTCTTTTTCTCTCCACGCAAACGCCTCGTCTCGCGACAACTTTTTTATGTTTACATTTCGATTTCTGATCCTGGCCCAGTTCGTTTCGAATTAACCATTGACAACTTTTTTTTTTCACCCATTGCAACGAAGCGCGTCTTTTTGAGCTTCGGCATCGCGACTTTCTTAACCCCAAAAGCATCTTCGACTTCATCCGCGTGTCTTTCGCGTCTTCGTCAGGGCATTCGCTTGCAGCTGACGTTTATCCCCATCATCGACTCATTCCATCCGCCACCTTATCATCACCATCCAAAACCGCCCATCATGTCTGCCGAAGAGGACCTGATCGACTACTCTGACGACGAGCTCAACAACACGTCGGCGCCCGCTAAGAAGGCCGCGGCTGACGCTGCTGCTCCGGACGCCGCCGCTGAGTCGGGCAACAACGCGACTGCCAAGAATGGCAGCTATGTCGGCATCTACTCGACCACATTCCGCGACTTCTTGCTCAAGCCTGAGCTGATCCGTGCCACCGCCGACTGCGGTTTCGAACATCCTTCGGACGGTTAGTCCTCTTTCTTTCTGAGAACCAACAGAGAGAGAGAGAGAGAGAGAGAGAGAGAGAGAGAGAGAGAGAGAGAAAACGAAAGAGAGAGAACCCCAGAAGGGAGACGATCAAAATCACGATTGAAACGAGACACGATTAATTTCCAGTCCTGTCTCTTTGTCTTCTCGTCCTCTCCCGCTATATCCCAAGTTTTTCTTTGTTCTCTCCCTCCATTCCCCCCCTTTTGCTTCTTTTTTTGTTCTTCTGCCTTGCACCATTTACACCTATTCGAGTCGCATATCGCATATACCGCACACCAAAAAAAGGTCGACGCTATCTATCGGCGCGCAAGAAAGACAAAGGATCAATGGACACAACCCATTGAACTCGACAGAAAGAGGCGGAAGCTCCCATGATGTGCGGGTGCTGGACGAATGGCTGTTGTGTGTCTACGACTAGCAGAGATGAGAAGCTTTCGTCTTCATTTCCTTCTCTCCTTTTTTTTACCAATGGCTGGAGAAGCATCTCTAGAGACCGCGCTGGCTCGCGCTCTCTCGCGGACACGTTCCGATGTCGAAGCACACAATGGCCATTACGTCAAAAAAACAAAGACTTCAAAGGCAATTGGGACGAGACTTTTTAGTCTCGTAGGATGGGAACCCAATGTTGGCCTACGACGACTGTGGTGGACGACAAACACCAAAGAGGCAGGCAATAGCTGGACGGGAGGTGATTTCTCCCTATGAAAGCTGCATGCCAGAGTCATTCACGCAACGAGGCGTGTGGTTCGTTACGTGTGCCTTCTACTACTCGGAAGAAGGCACAGCTGCTTTGTTTATTCTTGCCGTGTTGCGAACTCTCCGTAAAACGAGAGCGAACAACAGAGTGGTACAGTCTACGAGGGGAAAGGAAAGTCAAGGGGCTATCTCGAAAGAGACCTCGTTGGTATCCGGAAGGGAGCTCCCTGTCAGAAATGGCAGGTGGGTTCATTCGATATGTCGCATTGGCTGAAAAAAAGAGGTTCTACCAATGAGCCGCATTTTTCCTCCCAAGTCTTGTGCTACGCCGATGGTGGTCAGGTCCGACCAATTCGCCTTTGGTTTTACTTCCAATCGCCACAGTCCTCATCTCCATTTCCTTCTCTTCACAATCCTTTTATGCCATTTATACGCTCCTTTTCGTTCTTCATTCTCTCTCTATCTCTCTCTCTCGCTGGCTCAACGTCTCCAAACGAAACGAAACTTCTGACCCGATTCCAACCATACAGTTCAGCAAACATGCATTCCTCAGGCCATGATTGGTGGTGACATCATCTGCCAGGCCAAGTCTGGTTCAGGCAAGACGGCCATTTTTGTGCTGTCGACGCTGCAGCAGATTGAGCCCGTTGACGGCGAGTGCTCGGTGGTTGTTCTCTGCCACACCCGCGAGCTGGCTTTCCAGATTCGCAACGAGTACAACCGTTTCTCCAAGTACATGCCGCAGGTGCGCACCAGCGTCTTCTACGGCGGTACCCAGGTGAAGGATGACATTGCCATCCTCCGCAACCCCGAGACTCACCCGCACATTGTTGTCGGCACTCCCGGCCGTGTCAACGGTCTTGTCCGTGACAAGCACCTGCGGCTGGGCAGCGTTCGCATGTTTGTTCTCGACGAGTGCGACAAGATGCTCGAGGGCATTGGTACGTTTTTTTTTTGTTTTCCCCCTTCTTTTTCTGTCCTGTCCTTTCTCTGGGCTGAAAAAACATGCTGCTTTTGAATATTTGCTAATACTGTTTGCCAGAAATGCGCCGCGACGTCCAGGACATTTTCCGCGCCACCCCCCGCCAGAAGCAGGTCATGATGTTCTCTGCTACTCTTTCGCAGGAGATTCTGCCTATCTGCCGGAAGTTCCTCCAGAACCCGACGGAGCACCTGGTGGAGGACCACGTCGAGCTTGCTCTCGATGGTGTGCGCCAGTTCCACATTTTCCTCCCCGAGGAGAAGAAGATCCGCAAGCTCGTCGACATTCTCGACCAGCTTGACATCAACCAGGTCATGGTCTTTGTCAAGAGCCGTGGCCGCGCCGAGCAGCTGTCCAAGGTGCTGGAGAAGTTCAACTTCCCCACGTGCTACATCCACGGTGACATGAAGCAGGAGGAGCGTGATGCCGTCTACAAGAAGTTCAAGAAGGGCGACACGCTCCGTGTCTGCGTTGCCACGGACATTTTCGGTCGTGGTGTCGACTTTGAGCGCATCAACCTGGCCATCAACTACGACATGCCCAAGGAGGTCGCCACGTACCAGCACCGTGTCGGTCGTGCCGGTCGTTTCGGCACCAACGGCGCTGGTATCTCCTTCCTCAGCACCGAGGAGGACAAGGAGAGCTTCAAGGCCGTCGAGGAGTACTTTAAGAAGACCTTCCCCGAGTACCCCGAGGAGGGCCTTAAGCTCAAGGATGGCGGCAACGCTCAGGCGGAGGAGACCGTCACGGCCTAAAGGCAGCGTTTTCTGTTTTAATCTGTTTCGAGCTACCTGCCTCGCTTTCTTCTGTGTTTTCTTTTTTTTTATTTCCCCGGGTTAACAAAGGCGCACAACGGAGAGAGAGAAAATGATAAAAAAGACGCAGATTCAAGAGTGTTGGGGGGAAGGAGGGATTGTGAGGCCTGGCTGATGCTGTAAAAGGCGTTGGGCCTCTGCTTTCCGAGATTTTGTTGGTTTTCATTTTGTTTGTTATTCACAGTACTCTAGTCTGGCCCTCTGATCTTGTTTTCCAATTACTGGTCGTTTACGGAATACGCTGTACCCAATCAACTCTTTTGTTTTCTATCCAGGTGTTTTATCTGTATGCTGTGGATACGATGATTATTTGATGATCGTGATTTAAACTACCTACTTTGGGATTGCAAGATATGCCAAAATTGGCGCGCTTATGATATCATGCGATACGATACGGTACGATACGGTACGATACGATGCCGAGGTATGTCATAATGCGCCGAGATTGTGAGATGCCGCGCACCGATAAGTCGCTATCGGCGTATCGCTGATCAACGGGTGGGTTTCACCGGCTCACCTCCCAGCTGAAATGAGTCAACTGTAGTGTCCCCGTGCACATTAAGAAAAGGGGGTTTATTTCGTCTCGTGATTATTTGAAAAGGGTTTTCACCAGGTTTTGCAGGAGTCCCGTGATCTTGCCTCTCCTGTCATCTCATGTTTTTCTTGAGTCATCCTGAATCACGCAACACCCCCCCCCCCCCCCCCCCCCC
>JAGKRZ010000549.1:0-12113 GCA_020002355.1 Intubia oerlemansii
GGCAGGAGACGAGTGATGGAGAAGGACGGGGAGGGGGGTGTGCAAAGGTCTCGAGAATGAGCCGCCTTTTTTCGTCTTTTTTCGTTCTTTTTTTATGCATCTCTCTCTCTGTGTGTGTATGTCTCAAAGAAAGGTAGGTGCTGTCGCCAGCAGTACGTGCACAGACCAGCAAAGCGGCACATTCGTTTGTCCGTTTATTCGTCGGGTTGGTTCTGCGCAGACGCTTTCTGTAATGGTCGCCCAACCCTCTGCAGAGGCTGTCAAGCTGCCTGCCGCCATGGGAGACTGCATACTGATACTGAGCGGCTTCGACAACGGACGCCTAGCTGCTGCAGGCCGAGCTGCTGCAGGCCAAGCAAGCCACAACGAGAAGGGACGCCTCTTGGAGAAACAAGTATGCGCTTCGAGGAGGATTGGTTCGCACAAAGTCTGGTCTGTTATTCTTTGGGTGTCTGACATCTGATTTTGGGTTCAGCCTTTCCGTGACTGATGGTGTGAACAGTTGTACTAGTTTTACTTTTGTCAACAAAAACAGAAACAGAAACAAGACAAATAAGGTACCTAGGCGGACATTTGGCCAGAATGGGCAAGGAGGGGATTCAAAAATAACACGGCCGATATGCAGTAGGAGGGTCAAAAGCGCGAAATAGGTAGCAAGGTGCCTACTTCGGGTAACCTACCTACCTACTCTACCTATATTTACCTAGCCTGTCCAGCATCTACGAAAATAGATGACGAGCATGGATGGATGAATACGGAACCCTCGTAGAAGAAAAAAAGAAAACGTCGTGGAAAAACATGAAATCCATTTGAATACCTACTACCTATCGTAGCAGCCATACGAAACAACCTAGCGGCGTAAAGGTGAAAAAAAAGGGCAGAGAGCGTCAATCTGAAACAAAGATAGAGAGAAAGGCGGAGAAAAAATAAAACAGAGAGACGCATATTCATACCTGCGCTGCGAAAAAAAGAAAAATATAAATAAAAAATATAAATAAAAATAAGGGAGAAAGGCAAAAAGGCAAAAACAAACGGCAAAAGGGCAGAAGGGGGCGCTTAATGAGCGGAGGGGCCACGGGCACTCGCGTTAAACGCCCAAATCCCACAGGGCATAGTGGAGAGGCGTCCAAAACGGCTTGAATGTGCACAAACTGGCGAACCGCCCGATGAAACATCAAAACCTGTCAGCAAGCCAGATTTGGACCATGGCCCGGGCATTGGGGGAGACAGGGTTCTGATCAGAGGGAGGCTCTACCTACCCTGTTCCCACCCAACCAACCCTTTTCTCTCTCTCTCTCTTTTTTCTTTTTGTCCTTCCTTTTTTTTTTATCTTTTTTTCTGACACTGGACGCCTAAAGAGGCGCGCACGCGTGAGTGGACAACACAACACACACCCCCTCCCGTCAAATGATTTGAATCTTTGCTGGGCCAGACACCGAGACTCCCTTGAGTTGGATAATGGCTACCTCCAATGCATAACGCCGCTTAGTTTCCCTCCTTGTGTGTGTGCGTCTTGCTTTGCATGCTGTTCGCCTCGTTGTCTGCCGCACAGCTTGCAGAGGTCGCATTCCGCCTTGTTGCTTGCCCAACGCCTTGAAGTGTGACAGCGGTGAGTTGGCAGGCGGGAAGTAGGGTGGTGATGCCTCATAGTGTGTGAGTGTGCGTGTGTGTGTGTGTGTGTGTGTGTGCGTTTGAATTCAAAAAAAAAAAATCACTACCCGTGCACCAGTAAACATTCAGGCATTCATACGCAAGCAAGTAGGCACATTTGAAAATCAAAGTCGCCACACGTTTGGGCAAAGGACGTCTTCCATCCCTGTTGGAAAATACGTCATCGACACACTGATGCATTCTTTATCTTCCTAAGCTTTCGATGCTGGTTCGGCGGGGGCCTCCGCCGGTACCGCAGTCGTTGTCACCGTGACCGCCTCGCCCGCCTTGGGCGTAGGCGTCGCAATGACAGGCGCAGACGAGGCGATACCCGTCTCCTGCATCTTGTGAGTCACTGCTGCCACGGGGGATGCAGCCGTGGTGGGCGAGGCGATCGACTGAGCAGATGCTGACGGCGAGGGTGACGAGGGACCCGGAGACACAGAGGGGCTCTTTGCTGCTGCTGCCGCCGGTGCGGCCATCTTGGCCGGCGCGGCAACAACCGGCGATGCAGGGAGGCTCGTCTCGGCGTGGCTGGACTGGGCCGAGCCGGCAACGTCACGGATAATGTAGTACCATTTCTCCGCGTCGGCCGGGCTGTGGGCCTTGAAGTGCAGCTCGGAGCTGCCCGCAAGACGGCTTCCCATCGTCTTGCCGCGGTCCTTGCCCTTGATGCTAAACTTGTCGCCCTGGGGCGAGCCAATGACGGCATCCGGCAGGTAGATGCTGAGCTCGGGGACCGGATCTCTTCTAACGTTGTCCGAGTCCTTGAACTCGTGCAGGAAGCGCGACGGCGTCACGACGTAGTAGCCAGTGGAGTAGCCAAAGCTGAGCTTGTTGCGGCTCTTGCGCTCCAGCGTGCCCTCAATCACCGCGTGCGTGCTCTGGTGGTCCTGGTTGGGGAAGGAAATGCCCTCGACAGTGCGCGCCGGCTCGCTGGGGTCAACGAGGATATCCTTGAAGCGGGTGCTGAAGCTCGTCCACTCCATCTCGGGCGGAATGCGCTGGCCGGCCGCGAGCATGTCGGCGTACAGCGCACTGACGCGGTCTGCCTGGCCGCCAGCAAACATGTTAAACGCCTCCATGGCCTGCTGGAGAACAGCGACAATGTGCGCCTCAAACGTCTTGAAGTTAGTCTGGACGGAGATGACGTCGTTACGGTGCGTGTTCTCCTCAACGACCTGCTTGTTCAGACGGTGCAGGACGGCACGGTTGATCACATAGGGGTCGTGGTGCGACTCGACCTTGCCGCCCGTCGCCTCAAAGGCTGCCGTCTGTTGGCCCAGCAGCTCGATATGCTTCTGGGTGGCCTGACGCGCCTTTTCCAGCTCCTTGGCGCCCTTTTGCACGCCGTTGGCAAGCTCCTTGGACTTGTTCTTGATCTCCTTGTGCAGGCGGTCGAGAATCGGCAGCACCGAACCCTTGATGTTCTTCTCCGTCTCGAGGTTTGTGTTGATCAGCGCTTGTGTGTTGGCGCGCATGTTTTCAAAAAAACCGTTGACGCCGCCGAGCTGCGCATCAAAGTGCTGGCCCTCGCGCAGCGGTTTCGAGATGGTCTAGGGAGTGATGGACGAGGTCAGCCATGGTGACAGCCGCGCCAAGATCTTTGAAGAGATGCCAGAAACATACCTTGAGGACCTTCTCATACTGGCTCGCCTGCTCCTTGTGCAGCTTCTCGACAGCGCCGATATACTCTTCGAGATAGCCGCAGACGTGCTTCCAGGCCTGGACGCGCTCCGCGAGAAGACCGGCGGCCTGTGTGAGAGATAAAGAGCAGCAAGTGTCAGAATCGCACAATGTTCTTTCAATAAAAAACAGTAAACCGGCACGCCGCCGAATGGGAGAAGCTCACACTCGAGGGGTCGACATCGGGAATGGCCTCGTCAGAGGCGCTGGTGAACGCCGTCAGGCCAGTGCCGATACGGCTTGGCTGCTCGGGCGGTGTGGCAGACATGGTGTCGACAGAAGGGGCAGTTGCTGTCTATTGTCGAACTGTGCTGATCTGGGGATTGCGATCCAATGTCGTCGGGCACGACTCGTTTTGGTTTTGTTTGGAATTCAAAAAAAGATAGGTCGTGTTGTAAATTGCCGGTGAATAGAAAAGGGCAGAGGGGGCTCTTCAAGAAAGAAGCCTTTCTCGGGGAGGAAAGGGATGACGACAGTGGGTAGCTGGGGCGACCAGGGGGGGGTCAATGGCGGGCAATTTGAGCTGACCAGGGTCTTGACCCGCTGGAGTGGGAGGTAGCCGGCAAGATGGGGTAGTGGTAGGGAAAGCCTGACAATAGGACCATGCAAAGGAGCACAAAAAAAATGAAGCCAAAAACGACACGAGATCGGTGAGGGAGGGGAGGAGCTGGCGGGGTGGAACGAAGGGAACGGGTGGGAGATGCCGAGCATAAACCAGAATTCTAAGCCAAAAAAAAAAAAAAGGACTGTACCGAGATGCTTTTCAACAGTTTTCGTGACAGTGACAATGGGCCAAAATTGAGCTGAACTAAGAGCTGAACTCAGGGACCGTGGTCATTTAACGGTCAGCGGGACAGGTGCCGTGAAAACAAGACGGCGCAAGGATGCCAGCGCCGATTGGCCAGGGTTCAGGGGGGGATCAGGTGGCAAAAGCAGCCAAAATAGCTGACAGGTTAGCCCCTCGTTGGGTGGGAGGGGGATAATGATCGACTTTGCGCGCGTTTCTCCACTGGACAAATTCGGTGTCGAGAACAGGGTTGGACAGGGAAAATGTGTCAAGCTGGAAAGTGGGAGTCTTCCGTTTTTTGTAGAGAAGAGGAAGGTGTAGGGGAAGGCCAAGCATGGTATACAGAGTGCCTATATGAGATACCTATGCTACTGAGTGCCTACCTAGATAGGCAATGTGTATTTTACATAGGTAGGAGACAAGGGACAGAAAGGGCAGGAACGCCTGGACGTCTTTCTAGCAAATGGAAGGCGCAACTCGACACACAGCACGAATGTGGAAGGACGCACCGAGGAGATCTGTGTCCCATGGTGGGGCTGCGCAATGGGAATTGCACATTCTCGCAGAACTCGGGAAGCTGCAAACCGGCTTGTCCATGCGCATAGCTGCACAACGGGAAAGTGCAGAAAAAGAGAAAAGAAAGAAAATGGTAGGGGGCACAGTGCAACAGCAAGGAAGGTGCGGGCCGGGGCATGACACCACCGGTACACCTCCGTCCTTTGTTGAAAGTCTGCAGTGTACTTACACAGGCAGGCAGAAGACATGTACACAGACGCGGGCCATGATGCATTTGTATTGAGGTACTCCGCGTGAGTTGCGGACAGCTGCAGAATCGGTATCACAGCGTAGATTAAATCGTCGTCAAGAACAGAAAACTGAGCGTTGAATCAACATCCATGTAGAAAACTAGGTAGGTATGTAGATAATGTGGAGAGTAAGGGTATAAACGACCAGAAGCAAATGCAAAACAATACCCCAAGGAAGATGCGAGAGGAAAAACTCCAGCCAAACTCCAAAAGAAATGATACTGGAAATAAAAAATAACCCATTGCATCGCCCATGAAATTCAGACGCAGAAGTGTATGAGATGCCAGCAAACAGAACCGCAAAAATGCAAACAAATGGTATCCGATGAAGGGCGACAAAAGAAACGCAAAGAAACACAAAAAAAGCATGGTCTAAGTAGTGGTGACGTGGTCGCGAGGGTGGACCATGTAAGTCCAGCTTCCGTCCTCGCTGTCGCCATTGGGCTGTGTGCGATGGTGGCGTCCCGATGCAGCATGCAAGAGCGAGGCCATGCCGTTCGACATGTGCCGGCGGTGACGACCCCCAATAGACCGGCTGCTGGAGGAGTTGCTGCTCAGAATGGAGGCATTGCTCTCGCTCTGGTACGTGCCAGCGCGAGCGCGCTGGTGAGCCCGTGGGGGAGCTTGCATCGTAAGATCGTTGGCGCCCCCGCTGTTGGTGCGGCTGCGAGTGGTTGCCGGACGAGCTGTACGGCTGCTGCCGCCGCCGCTGCCGCCGCCGACGTCACTAGTAGTGCTGCCGACACTGCCGACAATAACAGCATCCGGAAGAGACTCTTGCGGCGCCTCGGCAATGAGAGAGAGCGGCTCGTTCGAGAGGCTCGAGGGCAGGATCGTCGGACTCATGGAGCCCGACGCTGGAAGAATCACAGGCGACGCCATGGGTGAGCCCACGGGTGCAGCCGCGGGCGTGCTTGCTGCAGTCACATAGTCGGGCAGAGCCGATGTATCACTGATGGTGTGTGAGCGCATCGCTGTGGCGTACGACGGGACGCGAGACAGCTCCTCGAGGCTGGGGAAATCGATGTGCTCCGGATCGCTGTTGGAGTCGCTGTGGTCATCGGTGTCTCCACTATGACGTCTGCTTTCTTCTTCCACATCCTGGTGGGCATGCAGCGGGCTGGCGCGGTGGCTGTTACCGTTGGGCAGGCGGGACACGGCGGTTGCGTTCATGGAGGCAAAGTGCGGCGTTGCCGTTCCCGACGACGAGCCAGGCGGCGTCCGAACCGACGAGCCAGTGTAGCTGCGGCGGAACGACGAGTGTCCAGCAGGCGCTGAAGCGGCCGCGGCAGACATGGCCTGCAAACGCGAAGTAAGAGCTGCCGGGTGAACGGGCGCGCTGGCACCGTCAATGGATGACAGGTTCTCACTGGATCCAGTCCGCGACAAGCCGTACACCGGACTGTGGACGGTTGAACGCGGGGCTGGGGTCTGGAGGTTAACAGCCTCTAGCTGATCATAGAGGCGGTCGAGGATGTGTTCGCCATAGCCGGGCGGTGCGGTTAGGGCCTCCGAGCTGGTGACGCCGACAGCGTTTTCCGGCGCTGAGAGGTTGCCGTTGTCGTCGAGGGCCATATTGGGCGAGATGAAGATGGTCAGGGGCAGGGTCGCGCGCAGCTCCGAAGTGTGGCCATCGGGGTTCTTGAGTGCGACGACGAGCTTGAGCTTGTGACGCACCTTGATACCTTTGACGTTCACGTCCTGGATGCAGCGGCCAAGCTTGCGAGGCAGGTCAAGTGTGGTGTTGACCACCCAGCCCTCCTGGCCCGTGTCCTCAATCATCTCCTGCCAGTGCTCGTCACGCGAGACATTGATGGTCCAGTTGGCAACCACACGCTCGCGCTTGAACTCACGTGTGGCCAGGCTGTAGGCGCCGTTGGTGGGCGGCATGGAGATAAAGTCGTGAATCTCAATGAGACGGCCGGTGATGTCGCCAATGTCGAGGCCCTTGAGCAGCGGAGTGAAGCGCGACTCGAGCTGGATGGTGCTACCAAAAACAACGGCTTTTTGGGGCACAACAATGGAGTACTCAACCTTGTTGGGCCAGATGTTCTCGACGCTCATGGCGTGCAGGAACTCGAGGGCAGCAGAGTCAAGTGTGCGGATGATGCGCAGGTGCTTGTAAGCGTGCAGGTCATAGGCCAGCTTGCCGCGCGAGACGGTGGCCTTGAGCTTGTAGGTGATGCTAGCCTGGTCGAGACCCTCGATGGACTCGCAGGTGTCGCCGGGCAGCTCGAGCTCAAACGGGAACTCGTAGTTGCCCTTGTCGAGGACAGCACTCTTGCCTGGGCTGCCCCAGAGCGGCGGCCACGTGTGTTGGAAGATGATCTGTGAGCGGTCGACACGAGTAGTGGAAATGCCGCTGGGCGTCGCACGGGCATCGGCCCAGTTCAGACGCTGGGTGCCTGTCATGCGGATGTGAATGTCTTCAATCTTGATGGGCGACGGCACGCAGAGCGCGACCGTGCCGCGAAGCCGCTGGCCATTGGCTTCATGGTCGTTGCCACGGAAGACGATAAAGTCCGAGTCAAGGCTAGAATGATGGTTAGCACGTTGAAACTCGAGCACCTTTATAATGGATGTGGGAAAATCGACTCACCGAATCTCAAAGAGCGTCACAACATTTCGGCCAATCACCGAGTTGAAGGGATTGGGAAATGGCATGGCGTCTCGTTATTGTTTGGACGAATGCAGTAAAAGAAGATCAGGCTGCGTCTCTCATGAAGAGAGACGGGAAAGGATGGGAGACGGCGAGGCGTTCCCAGACTTGATGGCCTTGCGCGAGGCTTTGGCCGGTGTCGAAAAGAAAGGAGGCTTTTTTTTTTGCTCCCCCTTTTAACTTCTTTTATATCTTTCCTCTTTTTTTGCGCGTTCTCTGCTTGGGTGACCCAAATTGTTTGTTGCGTGCCGATGTGCCGTGGGCGGTGTGCTTTTGAGGTGGCAAACGGGCAAACTTGACCAAGGGGCTGCTTGTATGGTAGCCAAGGAATTTGAGAGGACGGCGATACGAAAAGGCTGTGTAATAAAGAGAGAGAGAGAGGGAGGGAGGGAGAAAAGTGAAATGCAATTAAGCTCGTCGAGAAAGTAATAAAAGCGTCAACACGGGCTCCTGTCGAGTAACGGAAGGAGCGAGTGCGGCGTATAGATGTGTTCACAGCAGTAGCGACGGGTGGGAAAGAGGCGTCGGTTTGGCGTTCCTATTCGGGAAGGCGTACGAAGTATGGTGCTGGTGGTGGAAGCAACGAACGACGACAGTGGTGGGGTATGCACGTCGTGAGGAAAGAGCGATTGAGATGTCAAGATGGAAAGAGCGAGAGAGGAAGAGGGAAGGAGGAGAAGAACAAGAAAAGGAAAAGGTAATGGGGATAAAGGGAATACAACTACGACGTAAAAAGTGACAATCGACGCAAGAGGATAAAAGAGAACAACCGGCATTTGAAAGGGAACAAACAGTTTACAAAGAATTGAGGGAGGGGTGTGTCGCAGACACGGGCAGACCTCAGCCGGCTATGGCACATGCTTTTCCCAGACAGGCTGTGGCGGCGTGAGATCATTTTTTCCCTTTTGCCGTTTTTTTTTTTTACAATTGATCTCCGTTCTGACGTTTTCCCGGCGTTTTCCCAATGGGTACGACTTGCGCCCGGCCTGATTCCTCTCTTTTTTTCGCGGTATCTATGATGGCACGATACGGCAGATAAAGAGGTGTGGCCAATGGAAAAGTGGGGACAGGTGTGACTTTATCGGCGCGGGAGCGGCAGACTAAATTTTTCTCAGTGGGCCATTTCTTTTTTCCCTCTGGGTACAAAGTGGTGTTGGCCTCCGGTGCTCGGCTAAGAGGTTCATGACGATAGTAATAGCCAGCGGATGGCTCCTTCCCTCCGACGATTTCACGGTGTGTGTGTGTGAACATCGGGCTGAATTGTGTCGACTACTAGGCAAGTGCTATTGTGTTAAATTCTCGGCCTTCAATCCCCGCAGTTTGCCTCGCTTTGAACATGAGGCATGTGAAAGCAAAACAACAGGCACCGATGAAGCCAAAAGACGAGGACAAAACAGTTGAGAAAGGCTATTGATACAAGCATTGATTTTTTTCGTGTTGCACTGCATCTTATCCAAATCGCGAACGCCGCCACTGTGAGGCAAAGTAAGTGCGTGCATGGAGCTATTTTAGTGGAGGTACTTTTCTGTATCTCACCACTAAAGATCCGCGCTATAGTACCTCCTGGTACATGTCTCACGACGTGCGTCTGGCGTCTAGGCGTGGCCGAAGGGGTGTGCGTGAGAGCTGCGGACGTGCCATTGCATGATCCCAGCGCACGCAATCGTCGGTTCGTATCGTGTATGGCACCTCTGCGCCTGATTGGTGCCGTTGGTGAATATCTGAGAAATCTGCAAAAGAAAGATACGGTGCCCTACTTTCTGACAGATGTGCTCGTGGGGGGTTTCTTGTCGTTCTGTTCTGCCTTGGCCGTTGAGACAGAGATTACGACTTAAATGCCCGAGCGTGGCAAGAGCTGTCCTGGGCAAGGTTTGTTCCCTATCCTTACTATGTCTTACACTCCCTAACGGGCTGCATGTATCTCCCGTGCTCCCATCAGCTCTGAGAGAGATTTATTATGGCCCGTGTCAAGGAGAAATGAAGGGCTCAACGATCTACTTGTAGGATCCTCAACAGAAAAAAAAAATCGCAAAGTGGGATACCCATGAAAAAAAAAAAATAAGAAATGGAAAATGAAGGGTTCCATCAAAACTGAAAATTGAAAAGTTGGCGGCCCGCTGCCCCTCTCAACCTTGCAGTTGGTCTACCGGCTGCCCTTGCACACCTGCACGTTCCCGGCAAGTATTGGACCATCCGGGAAAAACTTGCAAAGCGCGATGCGCATATACGACGCAGGGAGTGTACATGTACGGAATATCAAACGGTCAGCCATGCCTTATTTGACGCAAAAGGAGACAGAGAAAGAGGCGTTTATTCGCGTGGGGGGTGCATACCCACGGCGTACTAGGCAAGCACGATATGATAGTGAACAGCGCATCGCTCCTTCCTTACTTTCTTCTTTGCAGGTTGCAGATGTGCCTGGCCAAGGCTCCTTCCTATTTCCTCGAGCGTCCTTCTGCGCACGGCCCTCGCCGGATGCATTAAGGACCACAAGACCTGTAGTAGTTGTTTTTTTTTTTTTGTTGCCTATTTGAACACCCACGGTCGGTCGGATCGTGGACCGTTGATCCTGGCTTTTTTTATGCTGTTTTGCTACTTTTTTGCTTTTGACGTCCACTTTCAAAAAAAATTTGCCTTGTGAAAGCATAACCCCTCCTTCCTAATACGGCAGCGTCTAGACGGGAAGGCGGCACCAAAAACAACGACATCTCATCCAAAAAATTTGCCATTCCTGAAATTATTTCATGTCGTGCGAGTCATGAACACGCGTGAAGAGGGTGTCGTGACTGTCTCTGGCTGCCCGTTCTCGGCACTCTTTCGCAGGTGTTTTCACACCACCTGCTGTGCTACAATGAGAACAGCTTAAAAAGCCCATGTAATACGCAACATATGTCCAATGCCTACATGACTTTGAATCACCACCGCTACACAAACATTTTATCCTCGCACAGCTGACAGGTTGACTTGTCGTTGGCTTGGTCTCTTTCTTTTTCTCCTTTGGGCGTTGGCACGACGCGGCCATACGGAGTATGGCTTTGTCCTACTAGCATCGCTCCGTTGACGGAGGCTAAGCGGAAATTCGCTGAATACCCGGCCGAGAATTTACGGGGCCTTATCTTTAAATTCTCGCTACCTGTCACCCATATTTATCGCTCATTTTCCCACTTGTGTTGGCTCTCTTTGTACATTTCTTACCTCTTCTGCTGCTGAGTCGGCATGTCTCCATTTTATTGGGGCGTCTAGCAGAGCCTCGTGTCGTCGGAACAATCCGGTATTCGGAAAGTGACGCGGCGCCGATTTTATTTTTATTTTATTTTATGATTTTTTTTTTCACATGCCGTCGAAATATCTCATCACACACAAATATGCCTCATGATAATATGAAAGTCTCTTCTACTTCGTACATCCGTAATATGTAAAGCTGTACGGAGTAGGTGTATCACAAAGCACTGCATTTTAGATCATAGGTTATTTACAGTAACAGCAGACCATGTAGCATGATTCAACCAGATATCAATCCGAGAACGACACGCCATCGGCATCGGTATCTATAACTCTCTCTTTTTTTTTTTTTTTTTTAGCTCACCGGCGACGTCACTAACAGGCGTTTGTTGACGGACTTGCCACTAAAAGCAATGGAGAGTGTACAAGACAGAGACAGCATGTGATAATGAGATAATGATACGGTATTTCGTACCTAGCCTTGCGCGGCTAGATACGAATGGCGTGCCTGGCCCGACGCGTCAAAACGTTGGAAAGAAGCTGTGGCGTTGGTCGGCCGAGGCTAGAAATGGACAACTTCTAGAGTCTAGGGATAACAAGAAGCGTGGCTAAGAAAGCGGCTCTAGAAGGGTCTTGTCCTTGAAGGAGACACATGTACTCGTAAGCTAGATATTGAGCAGGGCATCGGGGATCTTGACTATAAGAGTTGGTCTAGGAGTCGACCTAGAAGCTTTTTGTGCCAGCTTCTGCCAGCTTCTCTTGCATACCTCTTAGAGTACTTTGTACCGATTTGCCACAGCAACAATACCACCGAAAAGGCAGTGAGATCATACCGGAAGAGACAACCAAAATATCACACCAGCATGCCCCCGTAGCGATACCGCAGCTTTACTCCCGTACGAGTCCAGCCGGACCGATCATGCCTTGCTCATAAAGGCGGAATACGAATACATACATCTGATTACCACAACATTTTTTTTGCTGTGTGGGCTGTACGACAGTCGAGTGGACGGGGCCTGGAACCTCTGCGAAGTATGATTTTTTTTTTGCCTGTTCTCCTTTTCTTTCGTCGAGTCACCTTCAGGGTCAGCCTCGTCACGAGTGGGCCGGCTCTTCCTCGCCTCTCAGCCCTATTCGCCACGACTGGTCCCTCCTGCTCCCATGGTGCTATCGAGCTTCTGCTCTGCTGGCCCTGACTCGCTGAAATACATCTGAGTGTAACAACACAGTCAACACACGGCCCCATAGTTACACTGATACCCGTACGAGTATGCCCTGACTAGTGATACCCTCACGCCCCCCC
>JAGKRZ010000550.1:0-12065 GCA_020002355.1 Intubia oerlemansii
TTTTTTTTTTGCTTTTGTCTTTGGCCGAGGTCCTATTCTTTCACATTCGTTTCTTTCTCATTATATTATAATACCTTTTTTTATAAGCTCGTTTCCCCTTTCTCGCCATATTTCATCTGTCTTTATAATACCCCAAGACTATGGTCTATCAGTTTGTCTGGCCTTATATGTAAGACTACATATCTGCCATAACTATAACTGCCGATTCCCTCCTTCTTCCTCGGCGCCGACCTCCCTCCTCCACTGTTACGCCACCCCCTCGCCTTTTTCTCCTTGATTTTGTTTGGCCATCCCTCCTCCTCCTTTGCCTTTTTGTTTTTCTTCAACTGGGTTCTTCCATATTTCAAACTTTCAAGTTGTGTTTTCCCACCATCCCGATTTGTGTTTTTCCTCTTTTTCCCTTTTCATAAAAAGCCACACCCCCCCTTCCCTATTTTTTCTACACACACTCCCCCCTTAGTTATACCCTTCTGTTTGGTCTTCTATCGTCCCTCCCCTCTCCGTCAATATATTTTGCCTCTTGTCCTTTCGTCGTTCGACAGACGTACTTATTAACCCGTTATCCGTCCTTCTTTACTCTCTCTGGTCCTTTCCTTCCCGTCTGCAACGTCTTTCATATTTTATTTTCAACGTGCACTGTCAACCGTTCAACTGTCTTGTCGTGAACACGACACTCTACAACTGTTGATATTTCCATTATCTCTTTTCTCTCTCCCTCTTCGTCTTCCTTCTTCCCCCCTTCACATCCTTCCAATATGGACGCCACACCAATGTTGGACCGCACAGCGGCCGATGACCAGAATGTGGCAGCACTGCGTCGTGCGCGTGGAGCTCGCCGGCAGCGTGACTGGGCCAGCGGTGCGGACTGGGACAACTACCGTGATGTGATTACGAACCTGTATCGGATGCAGGGCATGCACCTGTCGGAGGTGCAGAGCATCATGGCCAAAAAGTTTCACTTTTTCGCGAGCCAGCGCATGTTCAAGACGCGCATCAGCAAATGGGGCATCGACAAGAACCTCAAGTCGACCGACGTGGTGGCGCTGATCCAGCTGAACAAGGCGCGCGAGCAGCAGGGCAAGAAGTCGACGTTTATTGTGCGCGGACGGCCCATTGAGTACAGCCGTGTCGAGCAGTACCTGAAGCGCGACCCGAGCATCCTGCACCGCATCCAGTCGGGCGACTCCATGTCGGATATCCTGACGCAGCCGATCGAGGAGATGGACATCCAGGCGCTGACGCCGCCGGCCTCGCCGCGTCTGGGCGCCACGGCAGCCGCCAACTACACGAGCTCGGCGGCCATGGTGCAGCCGATGAACCTGGTGGACGATGCCTTTTTGGCGCCCGGTGCCAGCGGCTCGAGCCGCAGCAGCAGCATCCAGAGCGGCGTGTCGAGCGGCATGCAGAGCGGCATGCAGAACAGCATGCAGAACAGCATGCACAGTGGATACGGCAGCCTGCACGGCGACTCGACAGCGGCGGCCCATCACAGCATGGCAGCGCCGTCGTTTTACCACCACCACAGCATGCAGCAGTTGCCGCTGCCCCTGCCGCCGCCTCATCAGCTGCAGCAGCAGCCGCAGCAGCATCACAGCAGCCACCACCAACACGCCCATCACCAGAGCACGCCTACGGACCCTGCTCTGTTTGTCCCCACGACGGCCGGCCTCATGACGACCTTGGCAGCAAGCATGTACGGCTCGCCGCTGTCGACGGCGCCCATGGGCATGCAGCAGCAGCCACACCATCAACACCAGCAGCAGCAGCACCAGCAGCACGCGCAGCACGCGCATATGCAGGCATCGCCCTATGGACCCACGACGACCAACTCGGCTGCGGCCGCGGCTGCTGCGGCTGCTGCCACGATGCCCTATATGCCGTCTGACCACGCCCTGGCAGCTGCCAGCCAGCTCGGCCACCACGCATCTCGCACGCGGTCTCTTCCATACGGCACCCTCCAGTCACAGGCAACGACGCATCGCCAGCAGCATCAGCAACACCAGCAACACAGCTCGACGCAGCAGACACAATCGCAGACGGCAGCCGCTCCCTCGCAGCTATCGTCGGCTCTTTTTCTAAACGTGCCCGGTGCTGCATCGACCTCCAACACCAACGCGGCCAGCAGCACGACTCCCACCTCCTCGAGCAGCTCGGCAGCAGCAGCAGCAGCAGCAGCATCGGGCCCGTCTAGCGTTCGCGATTCCATCCGCGCGCTGACGCAGACCTACCTCTACGAGGCCATGCAGGCCCGCATCTGGGTCAGCCGGGAATCCACCGCCGATTCTCAGCAAACACAGCAAACACAGCACACGCCCATGGCCTACGTCTCGGCGGCCGCTGGCCCCGAAGCGACGGAGCGCCTGTCGATCTGGGGCGCCAAGATGCGGGCGGCTCGCCAGCGCATCGACAGCGGCGCGCTGCAGGAGGGGTTCCGCGACGTCAACAAGTGCCTCGACGAGCTCAAGCAGCTGATGGAGGACCACGATCCGCTGCTGCTCTTTTACCTGCTGTACGGCACGACGCTGCGCTACCGCTCGGCCGAGGCCGGCGTGCCCGACCTGGCCACCTCGCTGTGCCAGCACGTCATCTCGCTGTCGTCCATCGTCATGGGCACCGGCCACCCGCTGACCCAGATCTTTGAGATGCTGCTGCCCATCCTGCACACCGACCGCCACCTCGAGGCGCTGCCCGTCCCGCTCGAGACCATGAGCACCGAGCTCGGCCGCAGCCACCCGGCCCTCGTCGACCCGGCCGCGGCTGCCCAGTGCCAGCGCGTCGCTCGTCTCTTGCGGGCGACCAACGGCGGCGGCAACAGCAGCGACTTGACCGATGGCGCACGCTCCCCCGTCTCCTACACATCCTACACGCCGCGCTCGCTCTCGCCCGCCAACTCCACGGGCGGCCCCGCGGGCTACGCCACGCTGGCCCACAAGCAGGAGCTCGACGAGGCCATGCAGCAGCTGCAGAACGCGCCCAACACCCACACGCGCCTGCTCTTCTACACGACCTACCTCGAGTACCTCGCCGAGCTCGCCCGCCGTCAGCGGGAGACTACTACCGCCGCCGCTGCTGCTGCCGCTGCTCGTCGCAACACCTCGCCCAACACGGCCGCTGCCTCCTACACGACGGACCACCGCAACTCGGTCGCCGCCGCTGCCGCCCATGTCATGAACACGCCGCGCAGCCTCGCCCGGCACGCTTCCATGTCCACGCCGTCGCCCTATGCCCACCACCAGCAACAGCACCATCAGCAGCAGCACCACCACACGCCGCACACTACCGTCGGCTTCTACACGCCCGTCACCACGACGTCAGCCGCGGCTGCTGACTATAGTCTCTCGGGACCGGGATCCATGACCTGGGAGCTTGAGAGCGGTGTCGGCGAGAGCTGGCTGTAAAGTGTTCAAGGTGTTCCTGGTTTTCACTCGATGTTTATTTCTTTGTTTTCGCTCCTTCTTTCTCTGCACGCTTTCTATGATGGATGATGTTTATACAATTGCGGGTTTCATGAGGGGTTACAAGGAAAATATTTGATTTCTTTGGTGTTTTTGGTGTTCAGGTCATTGGTTTTTCCTAATGACCATTTCCCCATTCTTGCGATTTGCTTTGGTTTCCATAGGTTTTGTCTTTTATGTTTTGATGTTCATGTCTTTCATCACTAGTCTTCTTGTATAATATGTATCATCACATAATAGCACTTTTTTTTTCTTAATTTCTGATTTTATGTCTACATGAACCGTGCTTCCATCTTTGCATAATTCGATATGGATGTTTCTCATTCTGTTTCCAACTCTCCCCGCCTTCCCAAGGCACCTCACAACCTCGCCCCTAGTCAGGCCGACACGTCAATACCGAGATCCTTGTAAAATGCATCGCCGTTGGGCTTGCGGCCAAGGAACTGCTCCAGCGTCTTCATCTCGTCCTGCGAGCCGCCGCGCTCCAGAACCGTGTGACGGTACCGCCGGCCTGCCTTGCCGTCCATCGGGTTCTCCCGGAACACGCTGTAAAACATGTCCGTCGAGTACACCTGCGAAAACAGGTAGCCGTAGTAGCCCGCGTCGTAGCCGCCCACAAGGTGGCCAAAGCACGCCTGGCCGTGGCCCCATGCGCTCGTCGCCGTCTTGTCGTCCGTCTCGGGGCCGTCGATGCCCGCAATCGCCGCCCGCTTCGAGTTGTACAGGCTGCTCAGCCCGTCGCCCTCGGCCAGCTTCTCCAGCGCCGCCGCCGACTCCGGCGCGTGCACCGTCATGTCAAACAGGCCAAAGTGCAGCTGCCGCAGGTTGAACAGCGCCGCGTTGACGTGCTTCGTCGCCACCAGCTTGCCCACCAGGTCGTCCGGAATCGCCTCGCCCGTGCTGTAGTGCTTGCTCAGCGCCTTGATCTGCGCCGGAGACCAGCACCAGTTCTCCAGCATCTGGCTCGGCGCCTCCACAAAGTCCCGCACCGTCGACGTGCCGTGGAACCGCGCGTACCGCGTCCGGCCCGCCAGGTCGTGGATGCCGTGGCCCAGCTCGTGAAACAGCGTCACCACCTCGTCGTGCTTCAGCAGTGACGGCTTCGTCGCCGTCGGCTTGCTAAAGTTGCACACCAGCGCCGTCGCCGGGTACCGCCGCGTGCCGTCCGCCCGCAAAAAGCCAGACTGCAGGTTGAAGTTGGCCGCGTGGCCGTACTTGCCCTGCCGCGGGTGCAGGTCCAGGTACAGGTAGCCCACAAACTCCCCGCCGCCCGCCTCGTCGTCCCACACGCTGAACAGAATCACATCCTCGTGCCACGCAATGTCCTCCGCCTTGCCCGTCGGGCTGATCCGCGCCCGGTCCTCCGCGCCCACTTCCACAAACACAAAGCCAAACAGCTCCTCAAAGATCTTGAGCATGCCCGCCACCGTCGGCTGCAGCGAAAAGTACTCCGCAATCGCGTTCTCGTCAATGCTGTACTCCTTCTCAATCATCAGCCGGTCGTAGTACCGGTGGTCCCACAGGTAGTAGTGGCCGTCAAACGGAAGACCCAGCGTCTCCGTGTGTGCCTTCTTGAGCGCCAGCAGGTGCGCCCGCTCTTGCTCGCCGCCCGCCACAAGGCGCTTGCGCAGGTCCGCCAGGAACGTGTCCACTGTCGCCGTGTCCTTGGCCATCTTGTCCTCGAGACGCAGCGACGCGTGGTTGGCATAGCCCAGCATGCGCGCCTTCTCATCACGCAGCAGCACCGCCTCGCGGAACAGCGGGATGTTGGCCGGGCACTTGTTCTCGTTGTCAATAAACATGCGACGACGCACCGCCGGGTTCTTGGCAAACTTGAGCGTCGGGAACAGGTCCGGGTACTTGAACGTCACCCGCACCTTGCCCGCGTTCTCCGTGCCCTCCTCGCCCTTGTCAAAGCTGTCAATCAGGTCCGCCGGCACGCCGTCCAGCTCCTCGCGCGTGAACCAGAGACCGCCGCTCTCCTCGTTGAGGTTCTTTTGGAAGTCAATCTGGATCTCGCTCAGCCGCTTCTTGATCTCCTTGAACCGGTCGCGCTGCGCACCCGCCGGCAGACCCAGGCCGTTCTTGATGTAGCCCTTGTGCTCGCGCAGCAAGAACAGAGCACTCTCGGGGTCCAGCGCGTTCGTGGCCGTGCTCGTGCCGTCAACCATGGCCTGCACCGCTTCCTGGCCGCCGTACTTTGCCACAAGGGCGTCGACAACCTTGTACACGTCCTCGCGCATGCTGCACTCGATGCTGAACTCGCTGAGCAGGCGCGACGCCTCGGTACTGGCATCGCGCAGCTCGCTGTCCGTCGACACGTACTGGTAGAAACCAATAATGCTCGACGTCAGCGAGTCCTCGTTCTCGTCGACAATCTGCGGGCCCATCACCGCCGCAAAGGTCGTCTTGTCCGAATCGGCCGCGGCCGGAACATCCGCCACGACCTTGTCGAGCATGCCCCGCGTCTTGTCGCAGAGAGCCTTGGCATCAGACACGATGTTCTCCTTGGTGCCCGTAAAGGTCGGCGGCGCCTGGGGCGGGTTCTTGTACTTGTCCGACATGTTGGCAGCAAATGTGGTGGCAAACAGAGATGGTGTAGCAGCAACAGCAGCCGTAGTAGACACGAAACGGGCAGTGTAGATGGAGGAGGGAGCAGTCAATGCTTTTGTAGTTGATTTTGTAGTTGCTCTTGTTGTTGTTATCCTGATCGATCCGCGAACAAGGGCGGACGACAGTCGGGGTACAGCGTGTAATGCCAGCGTGGCGGTGTACAGTAAGATCAGCACAACGAGACCTGCGAGAGCACACGTGCACAGGGAGCGCCTCGTGCGGGGTTGGCGTGGTGTTGCCTTTGGTGACGTGCTGGATGCCTCTGCTGTCGTTTGTTTGGATGCTTTGGAGAAAGCTTCCTGCGAACGAGAGGGGTCCAGGTTGAGCGATTTGGAAAAGGAAAGCACAACTGATTGTCAGCAGCGTTTGGAAGGTGCCACCGGTGAGAGAACAGCCTGTAAGATCCCAAGACGGAAGGTGTATCGACTGCTGGTGACGGAACAGGCAGGAGGCATCGCGGGGCCGACATATTGTGGATATATTATGTAAGACAAGTTATCATCATGTGATGTAGCACGTGTGGCGCATCTTGGGGTTCGTGGCTTTTGTACACTGTTCTCCCCTCTCCGAATGTGTACTATTCGTAATTCGCATGCAAAGTACCGGAACACATGTCATTTTCTACGTCCGTGGCCTGGCCAGATTCATTTCTGGAACGACCGTGTATGCAGCGATGAAAATCCTGAGACAACGGGCGCAGGGCAGAATGCAGCCAGCTGCTTCTCTGACAAGATACTGCAGCTGGTCTGACGCGTGTGGATGTTTCCGTATTTCGGACGCGTGAGATTTATTAATACATGCGCTTATATTCACCAACTCACACGCGCGCACACACATAAACACACACTTCGTATTGACAATGCGAGATAAGAAAGAGGGTGTGCATGAAAGGAATACTTTGTGTTTCCCATCGCGCAAGTACTGTGCCCTCCCCCCTCATCCCAATACAGATTACAGTGCGTATGTACTGCAGTGCATGTTTTATGTGAGATGGTACATGCTCCGCATACACGTATTCGTCCGCGTAAGACGCTCTTTTTTTCCTTTTTTTTTTTTTTTTTTGCTGCTGTAAAAATAGCCTAGAAAGTCTAGAGGCTGTCCTGCTGTGCAGCCTGGACAGTGCCTGCCTTGCCATTCGCCTGTTGTTCCTTTCTGTACTTTACCCCTGGTCTAGTGCTAGTCCCCGTTTGGAAGCGTCCCTTTATCCACTGCCAAATTAAAGGGAAGGAACGAGCCAACCAGCACGGCTCCCCCGAAAAAGTGTCCACGTTGCTAACACGCCAGTGCCACTTCTGGATACTATGCGGACCCACCTTTGTTAACACTTTTGTACCCGTGTGCCTCTTCTCTTTGCCTTGGTGCCCCCTTTCCCCTTTGGTCCCCTTTGTGCTTCACGCTGCACAGCACTTGCAACGCGCAAGCCTCTCTCTTTCTCTCTCGTCTCTCTCTCGCTTTCTCTACGCCCTGTGCTCCTTCCTCCTTCCTCGTCTCGCCATCGCAAGGGACCCACACCCTCTTTCCCTTTGCAAATCTTCAGAGGGTCCCCTCCTGCCCTTTGCCTGCGTCTTGTCTCCTACCGCTCCTTCCTTTTGCTCGCTCGGTAGGCCAGTGCGTCTTGTCGTCGTCGACTTCGTATTCCTGTTCTTGCTGCCATTTTTGCGCCTCTTTCGCCCGTCTCCTCTTTTTTTCCCTTTGACACTTTTTTTCTTTCTTTCCGCCTTTCTCACTCCCATCGCAATATCACCGTCTGCGACTGCGATCCCCAATCACTTTCCTCCTCTCCCGATCAACTCTCGACCCTCGACTTTGTCAGACGGCTGTGTCTGTTGGCATCCGACAACAATTACTCCGTGCAAAAAGCAACACTCCTTGTCACCACAGCCTTTACAACCAACCGCCATGGGCATTTGAGGAGAACAAAAGAAACAAAGCAACACACCGCGTCAGAGCTCCTTCTATCCGTCATCTCTCTCTCGCTCGGTTCATTGCCTCTTCCGTCGTCGACCTTTTGTATTCTTTGTCTATTTGCGTCCTCGTTGATCAGGGCCGACTTATTTTCATTCGCTTTTACTTTTCCATCTTCGACCCTTCTCATCTCTCTTTTTTTCTTCGTCGCATTTCCTTTCTTTCGCAGAGCTAGACTCTGTCACTCTCTTCATTGTTCGACCGTTTTTTTTTCTCGGCTTCTTCGATTACTTCGCCCTTTTTTTTGCATTTTCATCTATCGCCATCTCGTCGCCTTTTTTGGATACCGTTTCCGTTTCGTTTCTTGCCAAAGCTTACCTTGGATATCTCTTTTTTTGTTTCCCGTGTCTCGCCTGCATCGATTGCACCGGCCAGCACTCTTCTTTGTGCTCTTTCCTGCGCTCTGCACGACTCTTCTCTACGATTGCCACGACCATTTTATCTGACCACCATCACCCATCTCTCATTTGTCGACACTCTGCAGCACGCGTTGATCTGGTATCCCGTTGCTGCTTATCATCTTCGACTTTCATATCAACTGTCCCAATACCCATCACCCTGTCCGCGCGCTCTTACCTATCTTCTTCCGCCTCTTCCGGCATTACGAATCTCTCTTTTTCTCCCCGACAGTCACAATGGAAGCATCGGGTACGTCGCAATATTGTCGCCTTACATATCTTTTTTATGTGCATTTTTCTCGGCTTCATGCTAACACCTCACAAGAACACTTCAACAATCTCTTCGGCCGCGCGTCATGTGCGACGTGTCCTGACGAGGCACCGCCCTGTCCCAGCTGTCCATCTGGCCAGAGCTGCCAGGTCACAGTGCCGCTGACGTGCACCGAGTGTCCCAAGAGTATCTGCGCCGCCAATGTCAACAATCCGAGCGATTCCAGCAGCCAAGGCTCAAGCAACACGGGCGCCATTGCCGGCGGTGTTGTGGGCGGTCTTGCGGTCCTTGCCGTCGTGGCATATCTTGTGTGGCGGTACTTTGTCAAGCCGAAGCGCGGCCAGATGGTCAAGACCGAGTCGGACAGCCAGTTTGAACAGTCCATGGACGACGGACAGTCGTTTGCGGCGCGCAGAGACCAGCGCGCGTCGACACACACGTCACACTCTGTCGCCTCGACCGTCTTTACGCGCGCGTCAAACATCATCCAGATCGCATACATCCCCGGTGTCATGAACCGCCCGGCCAACTCGTCGCCTCTCGTCCCGCCCGTGCCGCCCATTCCCAGCGCCGCCTCCAGCGCACACATTGGCCAGGCTGCCAATGGCGAGGAGCAGCACTTCTTCGTTCCCGGCGACTTGCGCGACTCGACCTACTCGGGCTACTCTGGCTTTACCGACCGGACATCGTATGCACCTCGGGCCAGTATCGCATCGACCATCTACGGCAAGAACGCTGTTATTGCGGCGCCTCCGCAGACGGGCATGCGCATTAAGCCCACAATGGTGAACCTGAAGAACGGTGGACTGGCGGCTCCTCCAGTCCCTGCGATTGATCTTGAAAAGTACAACCGGCCGACTAGCCGTGCGCAGAGCACGTACAGCATGGCCTCGGCGATGCTCTTTGACGAATCCAACTCGGCGACGGCGGTCCGGCCTGCGATGGTGCGCGTTGCCAATGTGGGCCCGAAGAAGTCGGCCAACAGCGACGCGGGCATCACCAAGAGCGCAGCCAACACGGTGACGACGACAGCGACGACCACGACCACGGAGGGCACGGCGAATGCCGCCGCTGCCGCGACTGCTGCAGCTGCTGCTACCACTGCCGGTGCGGGCGCTGTCAAGACGACGACGGCCATGTCCCCGGTGAAGGAGGAGTTCTCGTCTCCCCGGGGCAGTCCGGCACTGACGACGACACCGGCATCGGCACGCGCATCAGCTTCTGGTGCTGCTCGCGACTCGAACGGTTTCACGATTATTGAGGACTCTCCGGCACCTGACCAGGGTCCTTTTTCTGACCCGCCACTGACGCCCATGTCCATTGCTTCGTCGACCAAATCCGCCACGCCGTCAGCAGCTCCCTCAGCTCTGTCGTCCGGCCCGTCTTCAGCTCAGTCTTCGGTTCCTCCCACACCGCGCAGCCGGCAGAACGCGCCTCTCAGCATTGTGATTGAGGACGCATCGGGGCGGACATCGCAGATAAGCACGATGACGGCATCTACGGCGGCAGCAACTGCATCACATGCGCCTGCGGCAGCAGCAGCAGCAGCAGCAGCTTCTGTACCTCCGCCTGCATCCCCATCACACGACGGCGGCAACCGCAGCCCCTTTGGTGATGAGAATGCGACGCACGATGCATAGCTGAGTAGGGTGTGTGCGTGAAACCGGACACGCCGTCTTATATGGTGTTATATGTATAGTTTTTATTTGGTGGGAAGTGGTGGGTTTTTTTTGTTGGCTTTATTTTTTTTCGAAGAACATACCAGGAAACACAAACAACACATTTTTTTAGGCACATACGCTCTTTTTTTCTTTCTTTTTCCATCTACTGTTTTTTTTTCATTCTGGACATTTTTTTCACGGCCTGTATGGGGGTTTGACTTCTTTGTGTCATCTCCCTTTTTTTGTTATCTTCTTCTTTCTGGATAGCATTAGAATATCCCACACTTTTTTGGTTACGGTTTACATGAACATTTATTTATATAACCTTTTTTTTACTTTTCTTCTGCCAGTCTGCCTGCCGACGTGTCTAGGTAACAAAAGTCAAAGTCGAGTAACAATGTTGCCTCTTTGGGTTTCCATGTTTTATTGTTTCTCTTTCCCGGTTGGATGTTTCTTGTTTTCCATGGGTTTGATGGACTGTTTTGGCTGCCTCGTTCTAGTCGCGTGGCACGGGAACACAATAGTACAAAAGAAAAGTGCACGGGGCACAATTAGATTGCCTGCAGAAGCTTTCTGGGGTGTCACTTGCATTACGAAGGCTTCTTTTTATGGCAAGGCGAGAAGAAGAGAACAAGAGAAGATCAAGAGAAATAAGTGAAACTGGTCAGTAGGCCAGGGCGTACGGCTGGTGGTAGGCAGTGGTGGTGGTACAGAGTCACAGATGCAAAAAAAAAAGAGGTCCCCCATCGCCTCGGCCAACCTTGGATCACACTGAACAACACCGATCACACTAGCCGCCCTGATCACAGACACGATGTTGGAACGTGGCCGTTGGTGGGACGAGCGCCCGTGGGCGAATGGTGCAAGATATCTTACCTACTCTTGTGTTCTTTTGTGCCCGTGTGTGTGTGCCTCTGCAGAGTCCAAAGAGAGGGTGTACTGCCTGTGTATTCCAGAATTCCACGTGCGGCGGCGTCTCACAGTCTTCTCGCCTTGTGAAGTCCATCAAAAAGTCGATGGCTGCGTTTTCTTCTGCTCACCGAGAGTGTGCAAATCGAAAACCGGAGGGGGTAGCAGCAGGGATGGTGAAACAATTGGAAAAAGAAGGTGGCCAAGGGATGCGAGCTCCTTGTCACATGAGAAGGGGAAAAGGTTATTGTGCATACCTCCTCTATCACAAGCGGTTTTTGCAATGGTCATATCTTTATTTCTTTTTTTTTTTACTCAATCGATCGTCTTCTTTACTCGTATATTCATAGATGCATACGACGTTTTCCTTTTTTTGTTTTCATTTTCCGGTTCCTATTTTGCCTTGTCTGACGCATGTTTCAACGAATTGGTCGATCACTGGCGATGTAGAAAAAGGGAGGCAGAAAAAAAAAGAGAGGCAAATCCCGTACAGAAAAAAGGCGGACGACGAAAGCAAAGCTGCGATGTAAGATAGGTAGGTACGGAGTAGACATGACCATAAGAAGAGAGACCAAAAGATCTACAATTGATCAGTCGGCGACCTTTTTATGATTTTTTTATTATCATTATTTACAGGGGGTTATGGCTGAAAGAGCTCATATAGAAATTACACTTTCTATTGTCGGCGGTCATATCATTCTTCTTGCTGTGTGGTCGCTGGCCCAGGCCCCCTTCCTTTTTCGTCGTCGGCTCTGTGTGCTCCGGGAAACCCCCCCCCCCCCCCCCCCCCCGC
>JAGKRZ010000551.1:0-12022 GCA_020002355.1 Intubia oerlemansii
TTTTTGCCCCCCCCCCCCCCCCCCCCCCTCCCTCACCTGCAGCTGCACTACAGAGTGTCTCACCTGCTGCAGAGTGGATTCTACGCAAACGCGACGATCTGCCACCGTTCTAGATCGCCCGGCACCTGCATCACTAAAACGGGCGAGATCCTCTCTTCTTCCTCCTCCCCCTTCTACTTGTCGGGGCTTCTCAAATTTGTCGCCTGCAGTTTTGCCAATTTCCTGGTGATTTGGCACTCCGTTTCTCGTCTGCTTATTGAATATCTGCACTTGTGCCCTTTTTTCATTTTTTTTTTTACGATATCCTTCCCCCCCCTGTCTCACCGCTGCCGCGCCTGCAAAAGACGTCCGCATGCGGAAGACATCCATTTGCGGATCCAACAGAGCCTACCTATGTCCATGTCCACTCTCGTCTGCACGCCCCAACATTGACACGCCCCCCCTCCCTCTTCCTCGCACTTTTGTCCTTTCCGTCCGTTCTGTGTCTCTTGCCTCTGTGGATTGTCTCTGATTTCCCTTCTTCGCTCATCCTTCTCTTCCATATCCCGTGTCTCTTTTCTAGAGTGATTGGGTTGTGTCATCACCACTTCCTCATGATCCACACACCCCTTCCACTCACACCCCCCCTTTCTTATACGTCAACCGACCGTCTGTTGGGCTGCCATCACTGCTTAACAACTCCTTCTCGGTGCTGAGAGAATCGCTTCAACCGCACACACGCGCCTCGCCTTTCTGCTTGCAGACATCCGCCTCGGAGGACAGAGAACCCTGATCACTTACTTGCTCGCCTTTCTCCTTCTCGCCTCGTGCCGTCTTCCTCTCTTGCTTCCTCTCCCTCTCTCTCTCTCTCTCTCTCTTTACCCTCTCTCCCTCTCCTCCCTTCCTCTCTTCTCTTACTCTACTTTCCCACTCTTCTCATTCTTTCATTTCTCCCTCACATCCCCGGCAAATGGACCACGCCATTCCTCCATCTCCAGCACCCTCTCCACACAGCCACTCGTCCACCGACTTCTTTCACTCCTCTTCGTTCACCGACGACAGCGCATCGTCACGGCCACGCTGCTCTGAAACGGACGCCCTCAGCGACGTCACCCTCCTCGTCGCAAACCACAGCTCGCGATACCACACTCCCGAACCGCAGCCGTCACTTCACAGCCAGAAGCTGTCATACAGCTACACCATGGCCTACCCGCCACCACAATCGGCCGACTCCTTCGGCTACCCAGCTGCTCCTAACCCCGGCGACGACACCGCTGCTCCGTACGACGCACCATCACACTACGATGGCTTGCCAGCAGTGTCTTCGGCACCACAACCTCAGATGCACTTCACCTCCTCGACTACAGACGCCAATGCAGCTATCAGCAGACTGACATCTTCGGCTCCCGTGCAGCAACAGCAGCAACAGCAGCAACAACAGCAACAACAACAGCCATACAACCTCCACACTCCCGAGGCGTCACCGCAGACAGAACCACAGCAACTCGCCGGCAGTCCCGCGCTACCAATCACGCCCAAGCCGCAGCGAGCCAGTCAGGGCATCAAGGCCCTTGGTGCCATCAAGCCATCTCGCGTGCAAAAGAGCTCCCCGTCCAAGGCCGGCACCTTCTCTCCTGGCTCGGGTAGAAAGGCTAAGAGCACAGACACAATCGTCCTGCCCAAGCCTCTCAGCGCCTTTGCCAAGGAATGGGGCATTGGAATCATGGACATGCAGGCCTACGTGGATCGCACCGCCCAGCAGCGCCGCGAAGAGGTTGAAAAGGGAAAGACTCCTGGAAAGGTCAAGAGGGCCATGAACGCCTTCATGCTCTACCGGAAAGCCTACCAGGACTGCGCAAAGCGCTGGGCACAGCAGTCCAACCACCAGGTTGTCTCCCGCATCTGTGGCAAAAGCTGGAGCAACGAGTATGATAATGTCCGCCGCGAGTTCAACGAGCTGGCCGTCATCGAGCGCGACAACCATCGCAAAGCCCACCCCGAATACAAGTTCACGCCCGCCAAGCCCCGCAAGAAGGACAAGGATGGGTTCGACGACTCGGACGCCGACGACGCCGAGTGGGACGACCAGGGCTCGTCCCGTCGGGACAGTAGGTACGGCGGTTCGGCCCGGGCGCCCATGATCGACACTCACAGTCTCACCATGCCGACCCCATTTGGAGCCACGCTCACTGGCCCTATGGGTGGCCACATGACCGCCGCCATGCCAGGATCCCACCTGCCACCATACGGCTATCAACAGGTTCAGCCACCGCATGGCATGCCGCACGACCCCGATGGCCAGCCGTTCTCGTCATACGGCGGCAGACAAGCGCCACCTCACCCTGCCGCCGCCCATCTTGGCCGCCACGGACCGGCACCACAGGCACCACCGATGCCGACGCTCTATGACGCTGACCCGTTCACCTCGCAGCCGCAGCCGCCGCAACAATACCGCCAGATGCCACATGGTAGCCAGCACTCGCAGCAGCAGCAACAGCAACAGCAACAGCAGCAGCGGCTTCACGGTGTTGTGCCATACGGCAACCCTGCGCATCCTGGTATCGATATGTCGGGGGGTCAGCAGCCAGGTGGTCCGCCGCACCAGCACCAGCAGCAACCACCGCAGCACTTTGACGCAAGCTCATACGGCATGCATCCAGCGTCCACCATGGCTACTCAGGCATACACTGGGGCTGCTGGGCCGACCGTCGGGCTGGGCCAGCATATCGATCCATCGCTCATGAGAGGAGACGGCCTGCCGTACGACATGGCGAACCCAGTACTCGCGGCTACCAGCTTGGGCGGGTCCCAGTGGCAGCCAGGCTACCCAGCTCCCGGCGATGCCCCCGACCCGTACTCGAGCACCTTTGTGGCGGATGTTGAGGAGTCTTTGATTAGCGACTCTCAGCTCCAATACTTGCAGGGCGACGAAGAGAGCTGGAAGGTTGAGCCCGTTCACGATGCGGAGGACTGGAATCCTCTCGCTGAGCGTTGAGGGTTGTGAGCGAGCTCGGCGTTTGGGAGTGTTTCTTTTTTTATTACCCCCTTTTTTAGGTTGTTTAGGTCTTCTTTTCGTTTTCGCTTCCGTGTTGATTTTTTTTTTTTATTTTTTTTCTGTTATTTTTGTTTTTGTTTTCGTGTTTTCCAACGGCGTTCCGAGGAATTGGTTGCGGTCTTTTGGATGGCGTTTTTGGAGTGTTTTTGGAGTGAGGCGTCCGTGTTTCAATCCTCAATAACCTTTCTGTTTAGATATGGAGCGTTTTGGACAGGGGCAGCTGGGCGGGCATGGGACACACCTCGGGATTTTTCTTGTTTTATTATTGTTACTTTTTTTGGACTTACTGCTTTTCTTTACCTTTATTTTTTTGGACAGTACCTTTCTTGTAATGGCCTGGTCAGACAAAAAAACTTTAATATTCTGCAAATGACCTAAATGAAAAGCGAAAAGAAAAGAAGACGAGTGAAAACGAAACACGGCAATACGAAGTACCTAGATTGAACGTATGCGAAGTTAGTGCGTGCTACCTGTAGAGAAGACTAAGGGGTATCGCCCGCATATGTGCATATCGCTCTAACCGAGCAATTCCCACGACGCACTACCTCCGTACTCCGTGCTCCGAAGCTGTCATATGCAGCGGCGCCAGCTCCATCCCGTCGCCGCATCGCCCAGATCGCCACGACAAGCCCGCAGCCGCGGCCTCCCCGACAGCACCCATGACCTGGACATCGAAATTTGTGACGGGCTTCGGCCTTGTCCTGCTGGCACATTCGTACGTTCCATTCGCCTGCCCCCCCCCTTTTATGTTTGTGCCGTTGACACGTCTCTAACGCGATCCCCTTGTCATCATTTGCAGATGCTACTCGGCACAAGAGTTTACAAATTTCCAGCCGTCCCGCTCATCGGCTGGCAGTAGCCCGCTGCCGCCGACCGCGTCGCTCCCCGTGGACATTGTCATTGAGACCGTCGCGGCCCTGCTCATTGCCAGCATCGGCCTCGCCCTCGGCACCCAACAGCTCATGCCCATCCGCTGGAACGTCTGGGCCGGCAAGCTCGAGCGCGAGGGCGGTCAGGGCGACCACAACTCGGCCGAGACCAGCAGCGACAAGCACAAGCTCCCCAGCAGTGCCGTCACCCACCCGTTCCGCTTCATCGAATCGCGGCCTGGGTTTGTCGATATTCGCCGACAGCGAAAGGACTTTGGCGACTGGGTGCGCGAGGGTGGGAGCAGCAAGTAAAGAAAGAGAAAAAAGAACGATTAGCAACGGGAAGGGCGCGCCTGAGAGACGAATGAATGGGACGACGAGCAATGGGGACCCTTTTCGGAACTCCCCTCCTCTGTCCTGGATGGGATAATCACTACGCGAAAACGCGTGTTGACGCGTCACAATATCATCAGAGGCGTACATTGGACATGGCTTTTTTTTTTCTCATTCAGTATGAAAAGATTATGATATACCACCAATATGAAGCGTGATACCGTATCATGGTCCATCTTACTGTGGTAGCCGCCGATGTCGACCGGATAGTACAAACACAATGTACCCGTATTTCTGCAGCTTGAGCACCTCTCTCTTTCGTACCTCTATGGGAAGGTGCAGCAAGCATGCCAGGTGGGCACCTGCTCGTTGGTAATCGTGCCTTCCCATCTTGGTGATGTTGCACTTCGTGTACCTGCCTATATAGGAAGGTAGGTAGACATTGAGCAAGCCGCCATCCACGCCTACCCCCCCTCTTATAACCCCCTATCCCCCTTTTCCCCCAAAAGCACCTTTTCACTCTCTTCGTCAAGCACTCTCGTCTACCACAGTATAAAAAAAACGCCATCGCTCTGGTACACAAAGATCATTCTCCATTCAAAACACATCCTTTCACCAATCGTCATGCCACCCGGACGATACCGGGGCGGCAGGTACCAGCCACGGGGAGGATGGTCCGGCCGTTCGGGACCAAGAAAACAGACAAGACAGACAAGACAAACAGGACAAACCGGACGCCGATCCGCGCGTGCCTCGTCATCAGCCACGCCTGCAGCGTCTGGCAGAAGCTCCGTCGTCGGAGATCTCGACAGCACAGCAGCCAGTGGCCATGGTTCTGGCGATCCTTAGCAGGGCACCCAGAACAATACTCCCGAGGACGCTGGCGCAGCATCGCTGCAAGATGCAGAGAGTGTCTGTATGGCATTGGACATGAAGCCCAATGGAACGGTCGGCTGTGCCTACTTTGCTTCGGCCTCGGCCACGCTCTACCTCTACGAAGACGCCCAGGCCGCTGGCTTTGAGCTCGTCGACTCGCTGCTCTTCCAAGTGCAGCCCACCGAGATCATCGTACCCAGTCGTGCCCCAGATAGTCTGATCAGCTACCTGGACCGGCGCTCTTCTGGCTCTGCGGACGCCGGCCTGCCGGGAAACCTGGATTGCGACGTCTATTCTGGATTTACCGTCCGGACCGTCTTGTCGGCAGATTTCAGCCCCGAGACAGGCAGACAGGCCCTGTGCCACCATGGCCCTGCCGCTCATGTTCAAAACTGTCGCGCCGCCTTTACGACGGCAACTGAGATGGAAGACGAGTATGGCGACATGGACATGTCCCAAAATGCCACGGCCAGTGCGAGGAACAACTTGATGCATCTGGGCACCTCTGTCAACCTCGACAGCAGAATGGCGGTATGTACCTATGTATCATGCTGGTTGTTTGGAAATCCATACTTTAGGAGCATACATAAACTGACCATTATTACCTTCTTAAAAAGCTCGGGTGTGCTGGGGCTTTGATTCGCAGTTTGGAGCAAGCAGATGGTGCTCTTGTCATCATGTCCATCAAAACCGTCCTGCACCGATCCTGCATGCTTGTCACGGCCGACGCTCTGCTTTCCCTGCAAGTCTTCCGCCCCGACCTGCGCTCTATTGCCGGTGGGCGCAGGACTGTGAGCAAGGAGGGGAAAACATCACAGCCGCCGCAGTCCATTTTCGACATCTTCCATAAATTGGCCATCACGCCACACGGCCGAACAAGGCTGCGCGAGCTCTTTCTTCGTCCTAGCACAGACATCACAACAATCGGCGTCAGGCACCGCTCTATTGCCTGTCTCCTCGACGGTGGAAACCAGGAAGCAATGACTGCGCTTCGTTCCAGTCTCAAGAAAATCAAAAATGTTCCGCAGCTCGTTCTCCGCATCCAGCAAGGCCTCTTTCTCCCGATGAGCATGGCCTCCGTCCGAGGTGATGTGTGGGCGAGCCTGTACCAGTTCTGTACAGGCGTACTACAGATCCATCGCATCGCACGCGAAGCCTTGACAGGACGCTGCGAGGTCATCATCAAGGTACGGACTGACGCCGATGTCGTACTATGTCGTGACTACGGCCGAATTCTTCATGGGACTTTGAATGTAACTGACTGTTGGGGGCAACTCCTTTAGGCACTCGGTACCACAGACGAGGACACCATTGCTGATATCAAGGATTGTCTCTGCCAGCACCTTGATCTTCAAGACACTTCATCGACAGGACGGGTTACGATTGCCAAGGGGGTCAGCTCCGAGCTCGATGACCTCCAGTCTGTCTATCTCGGTCTCCAAGACCAGCTCGCAGCCATATGTGACGGGTACAGGGCGCGTCTGTCACAACAGATAAGCAGCGAGATTGTCGGGTGCATCTTCCATCCCCAAGTAGGCTACCTTCTCGTCACAACGGCCAGTCTCTTTGACGGCTCTCTTCACGGCAGCCCGTCCTTGGGGCCGTTTCAAAACGATGGCTGGGAGGAGGCGATGCGCGAGGACTCGCTTGTCTACTTCAAAACCCAAGAGCTACGCTCGGTCGACGAGGAATTTGGCGATCTAACGGGCCGAATCATTGGTGCGTTTGTTTTTTTTTTTTCGTTGGATGGTGGCCACAGTATACGAAAGACAGTGACTGACCTCCAACATTCTACAGAATTGGAAGCAAGCATCTTGCATGCTCTGGGAACCGATATTCTAGCACGAAAAGATGCTATTCTGGATGCCTCGGCTGCGATGAGCGAGATTGACAGCATCATTGCCCTCGCAAAAGGCGCCGACACCATGGGCCTCACTCGGCCGCGCATGACCACCAGCAACGTTTTGCACATACAGCAGGGAAGGCACCTTCTCACAGGGACAGGGCAAAATACGTTTGTCGCCAACGACTGCACCATGGCTGGAGGCGTGGGGACGGGTGACGATGTCCGCGACTTTGACACACCAGAGAGCGGACCGTGCAGAGAGACGCCGAGCGCCATTATCGTGACGGGGCCCAACCATTCGGGCAAGACGGTATACTTGAAGCAGGTGGCCACAATTGTCTATCTTGCCCACGTCGGGAGCTTTGTTCCAGCCGAGCAGTCGGTCATTGGCATCACCGACAAGATCCTCACGCGGCTGGCAACGTCAGAGAGCGTCTCTCGCGACGAGAGCGCCTTTGGCGTCGACCTCCGGCAGGCAGCCTTTGCGATCAACATGGCGACACGTCGCAGCCTGATTCTCATTGACGAGTTTGGGAAAGGAACGGCCGTCGAGGACGGGGCAGCGCTGTTTGATGCACTGATTGACCACTTTGTGGGCATGGGCCACATCGACACACCCAAAGTGCTGGCGGCGACGCACTTTCACGAGATTTTTGAGAGAGACGGCTTCCAGCAGCACCCGTTCCTCGGTCTGGCGCAGATGAGCGTGCGCATCGATACGAATGCGAGCCGGTCGGAAGACGCAGTGACGTTTCTGCACAAGGTGGTGGAAGGCCGCGCCGAAGAGAGCTTTGGATGCTACTGCGCGGCGGTCAATGGCATTGCGCCGGCCATCGTGGAGAGGGCGAGCCAGATCGCGCTGTCGCTATCCCATGGCACAAGCCTCTCGCGAATCTGTTTGAGACCGGGGCTGGAGGATGGGTCAGGCCGTGCGTCGGATGAGAGCCTGGCCAGGCGGTTTCTTGCGGCCATGGCTGACAGTACTGATGACGGTGACGAAGATGGCGAAGATGGAAACGATGGAAACGATGGAGACGGGCAGGCCATGCGCGCCAATCCACGTCAGTTGCTTCGCCGCATTTTTGAGGCAGGCGAAGGCGAGAGAGACGTCGAAGAAGAGAGGGGAGAGGGGGAAAGAGACATTGGCGATGATTTGGAGGCCTGAGCGCCTCTTCTGGCGGAGTTTTGCACGAGGGCAAAAAAATAACAAAAAAACACTCTGCCAGTATATTTTCCAGCCAAGCAAAAGAAAGTATCAGAGAGGATGCTTCAACATTATTCCCCTCACAGCAAAGTCAACCGCCGAGAGCCGCTTGGTACCTGATTAGTAACATTTTCAGTGCGATCGCATCGACGTGCAGGCCGGCGGCGCAAGTATGACGTGCTTGCGAAAACCCCACCAGCGGCTTTCTAGCTTTGAGCCTGGTTTAAATCGTCACCTACACCCCGGCACTTATTTCTATACACATATTGTATACACCACCGAAAAAAAGGGAAACGCGACAACCAAAGTCACAATTTCAAAAACCGAAAACATGGCTACGTACGGAATTTCTCTCTTTTTTCTTTATAGGCTCCCTCTGCGACCAATTGGCAGATAGCAATGGCGAGCAAAAAAGGCTAACTGCTTTACAGCAACATCACATGGCACGCCGGCCTGACGCGGCATGAGCGCAACGAGATCCGCGGCCAGAAGGGCTACACGATCTGGTTCACGGGTCTGTCGGCATCGGGCAAGTCGACGGTGGCGACGGCGCTGGAGCAGCACCTGCTGCACCTGGGCCTTGCGGCGTACCGCCTGGACGGCGACAATGTGCGGTTCGGTCTGAACAAGGATCTCGGCTTCTCGGAGAAGGACCGCAACGAGAACATCCGCCGCATTGCCGAGGTGGCCAAGCTGTTTGCGGACTCGTCGGCGGTGGCGATCACGTCGTTCATCTCGCCGTACCGGGCGGACCGCGATCAGGCGCGCGAGCTGCACAGCAAGGCCAGCCAGGCGGGCGACGACGCGCTCGAGTTCATTGAGGTGTACGTCGACATTCCGATTGAAGTGGCGGAGCAGCGCGACCCCAAGGGCCTGTACAAGAAGGCGCGCGCTGGCGAGATCAAGGAGTTTACCGGCATCTCTGCGCCGTACGAGGCTCCCGAGAAGCCCGAGATTACCATCAAGACGCACGAGAACACTGTTGAGGAGTGCGTCGCGCAGATCGTTGAGTACCTGCAGTCCAAGGGTCTTGTCCCTGCTGCGAAATAGAGTGTTTACATATAGAGAGAGAGAGAGAGAGAAAAGATAGAAGAGACCTCAAAAGGTGTATTCAAAAAAAGCGGGAAAAAACAGACAATGAACCAAATATAGAAAAAGAAAGACAACAACAAAAAAGACACAAAAATATCTAGCCGCCTTCCTCTCTGTGCTGTGTGACGAAAATAAAAGACAAGAAATAGAACATGCAAGACAGATGTAAACGAACACAGAGGATGCAAAAAAAGAATGCGATGCGGGAAAGGAGGCGGAGCATAATATATAAAGGGAAAACCAAAGAAAACAAGAGACACGAAGATAGAGAGAGAGAGAGAGAGACTGACTGAGAGCAAGCCGAGAGCAGTAGCCCAGGGACAGCCTGTTGTCTACACTGTCCCAACCCTCCCATGAGATTCCCCCTAGCTTTTCCTTCTCTTACGGGAATTCAAACTCATAGTACACGTAGGCCATGTAGTCGTTGCCTTCGCCAAAGCCGCCGACACCCGCGGCCGCCATGTCCGAGGCCATGGTGGCGTCGTCCTTTGTGATGTTGCCCTTCTTGTCGCGGTTGAAGGCGTTGCCGCCGAGGTAGGAGTAGGCGGCGTCGAGGGCATCCTTAACCTTGGGGGCGGTTTTGGGGGTGGCCTTGACGAGGGCGCTGACGTACTCGAGGGGCAGGCCGTAGCGCAGGACGGTCTCGACAAAGGCGCGCAAGGTGAGGGCGTGCATCCAGACGGTGACGCTCTCGCTCCAACTGGTGCGGGCGAGCCACAGGGCCTCGCCCCAGACCTTGCGCTCGTCGCGGGCGACACGGTCGAGCTCGCGCTGCTCCTCCTCGCGGCCGCCCTCGACGTACTTGTACTGGCGCGGCGTCCACTTTTGCTCGCGGCACTTTTGCAGGAACTCGGCGCCGTGCTTCTTGAAGGTGGTGACGGCAAAGAGGGCGAACTCGTCGTCCTGGGCGACCTCGACGGCGGAGCGGGGGACGACCATGGGGGCGAGGGTCTCGTACTCGCGCAAGAACTCGCGCTTGGTGCCGGCCGGGACGACGATGAGGTGTGTTTCGAGGTATTCCGAGTCCTGGACGAGGAGCGAGGGATCGACGATGGGGGTTAGGGATTTTGTTGCAAGGTTACCGCTGGATGGATATGTTAGATGTTGGCCAAACAAGAGATATGAGAGGGGGGGACGAGGGAAGAAAAGAAGGACGTACGTCTGCTTTCTTTGGAGAGCTGCCAGGTTGGACTTGACTGCATTGTACTGGTTGAACTTGGCCTTGACATCATTGTCAATGTTGACGAGTTCCTGGAGAAGAGGGAGAATAACGAGTTAGTCAAAGTAAAAATATATCATCCAACATCCCACAAACATCTGTGCCATTTGCCAACCTTTTGGAGCGTGTCAATGAGCTCGCCCAGAGGACGGTCGACACGGTACCGGACACGGTTCCAGGCAAAGCTCTGGAGATAGTGGTCGGTGGGCTCTTGTGCAAAGTTAGAAGGACAGTCTCAGTAGAAAGGGGGTGGAATGAATGCTCGTCCGAGACGCACTGTCGTTGACCACCTTGTGCTGGGCCACCTTTTCGTCGTCGTTGTCGAGAATGGTTCTCAGCGAGTCGGCCACGCGCGACACGACGCCCTCGCAGCCGGCATCGAGCTTGGCCAGGTCGTCGGCCTGCTGGACCAGGGCGTCGAGGGTGCCGATCTTGAAGTCGGGGATCGCAAAGGGCTGGACGGAGCCGTTGTCGGGGCTGATGGTCGCCCGCAGCGACGAGAGGGCGCCGTCGCGGTCGCCGGAGTCAAAGATGCGCAGCGGCAGCGACACGACGGCGTATCGCGGAGCAGGAGCCATGGCTGGTGTGGCGAGAGTGGTGGATGAGCCCTGATTGGCGCGGCTAGATGGCGTTGTCGCGATGCAATGGGGAGGGGGGGTTGAGGGTAGGTTGGCGGAGGGCAGTCTTGGGATATATGCCGCTGTCGAGATGTAAGTACGAGCAGTACTCCGTAGTGTCGTAGTAGGCCGTGGTTAGCAGCCGTGCTGCACTGTCTTTCAGGTAGCGATATGCACTGTGGCCGCTGCCGAAGTGTTTGGCGGCTAGTGCTTGTCAGTGGGGGAGAATATATGGAAGGTATGCTGATAGCGACCCGAGAGCACTGTGGGCGAACGGCAGGATAGCATGGGAGGTGCGTGAAATTCGGAGCTCTGGCCAGTCCACAGTAGACAAACAGTGGACAGCGGACAGCTGTAATCAGGTGACGGGCGGTATTGGGTCTGATAAGATAGCGTGCTACACGGCACTGCGCAAGCACTAAAGCGAAAATGTACAAAGTACGAGGTACCATCTCCCGTGCTTCTTCGACCGGGTGCTTATCTTATCGCAGCTGCCCGCCTAGCATCCATACACATGTAGATGGGGTCGGTTTGCATGTACTCTAAAGGTGTGATCATACTCTGCATGTATGCCGCATAGTGCTCTCGGTACCTCGCAAGACACATAGATACGTTTACATAATACGTCGGCGGACCCGCCACCTTCCGCTTCCTGCGTCACATTTGTCTCTGACGCTCTCTGCTCACTTCTGGGAGCTTGGCTGCTTCCCTTGTATTTTGTTGGCTGCTCGTCCCGGCCACCTTATTTTCTTCAGCAGCAGCCAGCCGCCCCCAAGCGAGCGCACACGCACTCTCTCACACACACACGCAGCACAACACACCCCGGCCGCAGCGTGCATCGCCGTGCAGCCTGGCCCAGTCGCTGCCCGTTCTGTGTGGCCATCTCGCTGTCTGTCAGAGTCTGCCGGGGTCAGACAGCACCGCAAAAAAAA
>JAGKRZ010000552.1:0-11994 GCA_020002355.1 Intubia oerlemansii
GCGCCCCCCCCCCCCCCTCCCTCCCTCCTGAAGCCCGCCCGGGGAGACTCCAGTGTCGCTCTCGCGTACTTTAACTTGCGTACAGCACGTCTTTTCTTCGCAACCTGTCCCATCTCCAATTTTCCTCTTTTTTGTCCTGTCTTTCCATTGCGCCCTTTTTTCTCTGTCCGTGTTGCGAAACCGTTCATCAACACCGATTCGCATACGGCATCGATCTCCCGCCTCTTTTCGGGCCATTTCAATTCTCGAGCCATTGTTGATTTCGGGCTGCGCATTCATCCCTGGCTCACAATGGCGGACTTTGAGGCGCCCGCGGGACCTCCTCCGCCCAAGGTTCCCGAGGGCTGGGTTGCTCGTTGGAACGAGCAGTACAAGGAATGGTAGGTTGGGGTGTTTGTGTGTTTTCATATATCCTTTCTCTTCTTCTCACTTCTCACCACCCTCGCCTCACAGGTTCTACGTCAACACGTTCACCAAAAAGTCTCAGTGGGACAAGCCGACCGAACCGGCGCGCGACCCCAACGACGGTGCCCCCGAGGGCCCGCCGCCCGGCTACTCGTCGGGCCCGGCCCGGCATGCTTCGGACACCAAGACCAACCCTTTCCGCGAGGGCTACGACAGCCACTCCTCGTCGGCACCGCACAGCGAGCATCGCGGTCCCACCTCCCAGGAAGAGGAGGACGAGCGTCTGGCGCGCCAGCTGCAGGAGCAGGAGAACCACCGCGGCATGGGCGGTGGCGGCGAGAGCAGTGGCTACTATGGCGGTGCTCCCGGCGGCCCCGGCGCCTCCGGTAACTACGGCGGTCCTGGCGGCCCTGGCGCTTCCCCCGGTGCCGGCTCGGCGGCTGCCGGCGCATCGGGCCAGCGCGGCCTTCTCGGCAAGATCTTTGGCGGCAGCAAGAGCAAGCCCGGCTCTGGCGGCTACCCGGGCCAGGGCTACGGTCCTTCGGGCTACGCCAACCAGCCCCCTCCTCCCCAGCAGTACGGCCAGCCGTACGGTGGCGGCGGTTACGGTGCCCCCCCGCCGCAACAGGGCGGCTACTATGGCGGCCCGCCTCCCCCTCAAGGCGGCTACTACGGCCCTCCGCAGGGTGGTGGCTACTACAACGGCCCTCCGCAGGGCGGCTACTACGGCGGCGGCGGCGGTGGCGGCTACCCGGAGCGTCGTCACGGCGGCGGTGGCGGCATGGGCGCAGGCACGGCTGCCGCTCTCGGTATTGGTGGTGGTCTGCTGGGTGGTGTTCTGCTCGGTGAGGCTCTGGAGGGTGATGATGGCGGCGGTGATGACGGCGGCGACTTTGGTGGTGACGACGGTGGCGGTGATGACGGTGGCGGTGACTTCTAAGGGATGTCGGGGGATTAACCCCTCCTCTAGGCACCTTACGCATGGATATGGAGTGCACGAAATGTTTCGCACCTAGATAGTCATCTAAAGGCATCAGATCGCCTTGATGGTACTCTTTTCTTTACTTCTTTTTTTAACGATAAATGGACGGCCTTTTCTTTTTGTCAATACTTGTTATTCATCGGGCATGGAAGACATATCTATTCATAAACGATATATATGTAAGATGCATATACAAACACGTTTGTAATGACTTCATTGTCCCCTTCGCACCCACTCCTAACGTTAACGCCGCCCCGTCGCTCCACTGCCTGGCTGCTTCTTGTTGCTGCCGGCCAGGTAGGCAGCCATGTCAAAGTTGCTGCCCGGAGGTGCCGGAGCACCGGCACCGGCACCGCCGCCCATGAGGCTGGTCATGGGGCCCTTCTTTCTGCGCTCCTCGTACTCGGCGTACATTTCAGGGTCCACTGCATGGTTAGAAAAGAGGTAAGATGTATAAAAAAAAAAAAAAAAAACAGGGACGTACTGTTCTCCATGAGCTTGGGCAGGCCGACCATCATGATCATGGCCACAACCGCCAGCAGGATCATTGGGTTCTTGAAGAGCGTGAGAACGCTAAACGAGGTGCGCTCCGTGTAGTACGCCTTGGGCGTCATGGCCACCGGGCTGACGAAAAACGTCGTGGGCGATCCGTGCTGCTGCCGCAGCTCCCGGCCCTTGTTGTCCCAGTCGTTGCCGCGGTACGTCTCGGTCACGACAATGTCCATGTTTTCTTTGTTTTCTTTGCTCTCCTTGCTGTCCACAACGTCCACCCGCAGCGGCGGGAACGGATAGGTCGCGCACGGCACCTCGCCGAGGTACGATCCCGCCGGCACATTGGCAAAGACAAACTTGCCGCCCGCCGTCATGGGCGCCGAAACGATGCGGCGGCCATCGCCCGTCTCCAGCGTCGCGCGCGTCCATGCCGGGATGCCCGTCAGGAGGCTGTGCTGCATCGACGCGACGGCATCGGCCGGCTGCTGGCCCTGGATGTGAGGGTGCACACCGACCTGCAGCGTGATGGATGTCGAGGGCGTCGAGGCGGGCGACGAGGGGGGGGACGAGGCCAATGCGGCCGACGCCAGCAGCGCCGCAAGGGACGCAATCAGTCCTGTCCGCATGGTGCAAAAGATACGGCTCGCCGGTCGTGGGATGGGGACAGTCGCGAATGGGTTCGTTGTGTGTCGGATTTGGGGGGGTAAAAGACGCGACGTGGTTGACCAACCTAGAGAGCAGCTGGCGTGGGGAGAGCTCAAAGAGGGACTACCTTGCAAACCGCTCCAAAAGGGGGATTTTGGGTGATGTTCACACGTAGCGCAGGAACGCTGGCCAAAGGCTGATATAGCAGTCACAGCAGCGCTAGCTGCAGTGGGACAGCACTATGAAGTACGCTATGCTACAGCACGCTCTAAGTGCTAAAGAACCTTCCATGTCAGTGCACGCGGATGAACATCACAGCGTACCTAGCTAGGTATTATCATGCTATACGGCGTATACCTCACTACCTACCTAGGTAGGAATTGAGGACGATATCTGCTTCCATCTTTCCATTGCAACGCCCCAAGCTTGGTTATATTAGGTATTCCAGAATCCTCTCACATAAATGGAATCCAAGCAGCCCTTGCTTTCAAGATAGTTTGTTTTATATTTTTTTACTTTATTTTTCTTTACTGATTTTGTACTGCTAGATACCTTAAATCACCGTCCCAGCGTCTCAGTTTTTGTTTCTTCTTTTTTTTTTACTTGGCCTCAGCAGCAACCTTGAAAGCCTGCTCAAAGTCGGCAATAATGTCGTCAATGTGCTCAGTGCCGACCGAGACACGGATCAGGTCCTCAGTGACACCCGACGTAACACGCTCCGTCTCCGACAGCTGCTCGTGGGTGGTGGTCCACGGGTGGATGGCCAGCGTCTTGGAGTCGCCAACGTTGGCCAGGTTCGACACCAGCTTGAAGTTGTCGACAACCACATTGCCGCCGCCGGGGACCTTGGCGCCGAAGCTCAGCACGCCACCGAAGCCGCGCTTCAGGTACTTGACGGCCACAGCGTGCGACGGGTGGCTGGCCAGACCGGGGTACGAGACCCAGCTGACGTAGGGGCTCTTCTCGAGGTACTCGGCGAGGCGCTGGGCGTTGTAGGCGTGGCGCTCAGCGCGCAGGCTCAGCGTCTCGAGACCAAGGATCAGCTGCTGGGCAGCAAAGGGGTTGAGAGCCGGGCCAAAGTCGCGCAGCAGCTCGACGCGCACGCGGATGGCAAAGGCGATGTTGCCAAACGTCTCCCAGAACTTGAGGCCGTGGTAGCCCTCGGACGGCTCGACAAACTGCGGGAAGCGCGCACCGTGCTTGCCCCAGTCAAACTTGCCGCTGTCAATGACCACGCCGCCAATGGTCGTGCCGTGGCCGCCAATCCACTTGGTCGCCGAGTGCACGACAATGTCGGCACCGTGCTCAATCGGGCGCACAAAGTAGCCGCCCGCACCAAACGTGTTGTCCACCACCAGCGGCACGCCCTTGGCGTGCACCAGCTCTGCCAGCTTCTCAAAGTCGGGCACGTTGTACCGGGGGTTGCCAATGCTCTCGACGTACACCGCCTTGGTCTTGTCGTCGATCAGAGCCGCCATTTCCTCCGGGTTGTCACCCGTCACAAACTTGGTCTGAATGCCCAGACGGGCAAACGCAACCTTGAACTGGTTGTACGTGCCGCCGTACAGGTTCGACGTCGCCACAATGTTGTCGCCGGCGTGCGCCAGCGCAGCAATAGCAAGGAACTGCGCAGCCTGGCCCGACGCGGTGGCCACAGCAGCAACACCGCCCTCGAGGGCAGCAATGCGCTTCTCAAAGACATCGACGGTAGGCTGGGGGGGAAGAGGGTTAGCAAAGCTCTCTCTCTTTCTCTCTCTCTCTCTCTCTCTCTCTCTCTCAACATACGTTCATCAGACGGCTGTAGATGTTGCCAACCTCCTTGAGGCCGAAAAGGCGGGCGCCGTGCGCCGAGTCGTTAAAGACATAGCTCTGCGCGTGACAGTTAGCAGGCGGCTACGTAGCACGCAGGGGGACTGGTGGGCTCTTAAAGAGTCGTCGTCATACCGAAGTGGCATAGATGGGGACAGCGCGCGAGTTGGTCGCGGAGTCGGGCGTGTGGCCAGCGTGAAGCTGGAGAGTCTCAAAGTGCGTCGACTGCTCAGCCATTGTGACGGTGGTGGAGGTGTGGTGAATGCAAGAAGAAAAAGAACAAGACGTTGGACGGCGATGACAAGAACAGAAATTATTGCCTTGGGGAAGAAAGGAGTAGAAGGAGAGGGGGGAAAGAGGAGGAAAGAAGAAAAAGCGAAGAGAAGAAGAGAAGAAATAAAGAGCGAGGACGGAGCAAAAGAGGAAAGAAGACGGGGAAATGGGGAAAAGGAACCAAGCTACATCGGCCTTCTTTCAAAAGGCACAGCTCCTGCTACAATACCACCTACCTTTTTACGCCCAGTGATACGTGCGGCGCAAAAGCCCCTTCCGGGTGCTGTCAACTCCCATTTTTATCGGCTCCTGCCCTCTCACACTCTGCGCCAGGGACGTCACATCAGTTCCCCTCATTCTCGTGGTCAATTGTGTCATTTGCGCTTCTTCACAGCACTCACAGCGCATCATCACTGTCACTTCCACTTCCCCTCCTTTTTTTTTAGGTACCTTCGACCCCCACGGTAGAGCCCAGTCATGTCCTTAAAAATACGAGTATGCCAGAAACAATGGCTGGTCTCGTCCACGTTTTTTTTTTCTGTCTCGACTGTTGGTTTGCTGGGCGTCTTTTTGGCGGGGCTGTTTCTCGCTGTTTTTTTAGCTTTTTGCGCTGTCGCACTGGTCGCGCCTTCCCACTATTTCCTCTTTAGGCAGATGTCGTGTGGGGTCGGGCCTAGCACGCAATTGCCAAGGCCGGCCTGCAAAAAGAAGGCAAGAAGGGAAGGAGGGACCCCGGTCCCACGGTCGTGCCTGCCCGCAAACTGAACATGGCATGCCGTGCTCACTTATACGGGGATACTCCGTACCTATGCAATGTTGCCCGTTATCCTGGCGCGTGTTCATCGGGCAGGCAAACCGTCGACTATAACCCGAGATCTTAACTGCCCCCGATCGCTGCGATAATGATTCAAGGCGAGGCCAGAGCTCTTCTCGCCGTCCCCATAAAATGACGTACCGGCAATGCTCCGGTATTGTTCGTCTAGTTGCGGCTATCGGCGTCGAGATCGGCGATATAATCGTGTGACTCGTCACGTGAATCAATTTGGCTTGCTTTAATGTCTGTCCTCAGTTCCAGCCGTAACAATAGGAGCGTGTCAACACAATGGCGTGGGGAATACCGTTTTGTTTGGAATACTTGTCTTTCTTTTCTTTTTTCAACACCCCTTTCCTGCCGGCACTTTTTCTCCGGACAGCTGTCGATAAGAGCTTCCCCATCCGATAGTCTGCATCTTCTCTCAGCACAGCCTTGCACAAATTCCGCACACCGATAGGTCAAGGAGAGCTATCATTCGAATTTGCTGCCTTTGAAATAGTAGCATGCAACAATCCTACGGCTGACATACGATATACACTGGCCTCGAACGACCATTGAATGACTGTTTGCGTATCATGACCCGGGAAATCTCACGTCAGCATTTTACGGGGTATGTTCAGAGCAGTACAGTATGAGGGCATTGTAAGATACATATACGAGCAGCCGCGACGGACGAAGAGTCATTTAGATAGAAACGCCATGCCGCGCTCGGCCGAAACACAAGCCCATTTATACTCTGTAGTATCTACTCGTACTTGCACACCGCAAACCTAGACACTTGGCACATACGGAGTATAAGCGGCGACTCTCCTTTGAGAGCTGTTTTCAAACAGGTCGTAGGTAGGCCAGTGACGCAACAAAGTCAGCTCGATAGCATTCACTTTGCTGGCTGTCATAAGTTCGCGGAGGTGTCTAATGTATCGTGCGGAACAGCAATGGCCAAGCTGATGTGTTGATAGCAGTGCGCCAGCATAACGACTTGATGTCAATAAAAATCACGTGCCACGGACCGATATATAAGCAAACTGGCTGCATCACAACACTTGACAGCAAAAACATATGTGACGAGTGGAATAATTGAAGCCCCAGACTCATCCTCGGGCTGGTAGAGTCCTTGCCGTTGGATGTCTGTCTGACGGTGAAGCTGTTGACACACTCCATCGTCTTAGTAAGCATACTTACTAAGCAGCAATTACCCCCTATGTGACTCTCCGGACTGAGCAATTGCCCTTGTGTCGCCAGATGACTGCTCACAACTGGCCTTCACCCTTAACAATACCTCCGTGTACAGAGTAGAGACTTATTGCCTGATCTTGTGATATATTCGTAAGTCAGTAGACCCTCATACCCTTTTCATGGCATACGGAGTAACAAAAGACCACTTCAAGCGCGCAGCCCGATTTACCCCTGACGGCTACGGACCGGCTGTGCCCGTGCAAGCGGGACGTGAGATTCTAGATCTGCTAATAAGGTTATGACGACCCTGGGATCGGATGGTTGATTCGGAGAAAGAAAAATAGCATCCCAAATGACATGGAAGACAAATTGCTATTGTCGTGCCATGGCTGCTCAATATGATCGACATTGCCGGGAGTCTCTGCGTCGCACTCTGGCGTCCATTCCAGCAGGTGGGTCGGTCATGCCTGCCCGTAATGCGCATCTTACGGAGTACGTAGGCACTTGCTTGGGACGCCAGGCCTTCCGCATGATATTTCCATCTAATGTGCTACTGGAAAGTATTTGTAGTTTGGTCGTCGTGGCGTCTGGTTCACATGCTTTTATGAAACACACGCTACCGAGCTCATCCTGTGAAATCAAAGAGCACGAGTCGTTTCAATATGCAGGGCGCATTTGGATCACACCTAACCCGACAATAGGTGCATTTAATTGGTTATCTGCGTCGCAAATCCCGTTGCCATGTATCTTTGTACTCTTTCGATCTGGTGTCGCCAATCGGCAGCTGCATACAAAGGGAAAAAAATGCATTTTGATGCACGAGACAAAAGGGCAGTGCCGAACGACGCACATAAAAAGGAGCATGCGCTTCTTTTCGAGATTCTCAGCGCGATGAGAGTGAGGTGGTACGGAGTAGAAGAATCTTTCCGAATACCGTTTTTCCCCTGCTGATAAGATACAACGACCTTTCTCCTTTTTGGAAGGTGGCCATGGCGTCGCGCAAATGGGGAAGCAGCGACCGACTTGTCTACCAAGCCGAGGCCCTCGGAGTAGCGCCCCGCTTGGCGGAAGGCAAGTGCAAAAAGAAAAAGAAAGAAAAAAAATAATAAAGGAGTCGAAATTCTCAGCGATCTGCGCGCCTCTTGGCGCACCTTACCTGTGCCATCCTGGGACCCGTGGCAAGAGGCCTTTTTTTTTTTCTGTGCCTCTTCTTGGTTTGCAGTGACGTGTCTCGAGTAATTCCGTGCGACCAACGCGATTGCCGCATGCGATACATTTTTGTTTGCGACGGCGAGTACAAAATACGGCAGCAGGCAATTCTGCACCTCGTGTCTGGAAAGGGAAACAGCGTGCTTTTGCAAAAAAAATGGCTTGTGACGTTCCCCACTAGCATCTGAACAGGAAAGGGCAGGAAAAGCTGGGGAAGGTGCAGCTCCGAGCGCAGCCATGAAGCTAGCCGATCGATCCATCGCTTTGTGCAAAGGGTACGAAGTACCGCTTCCATACATGTACTTGTCGATGAAGCCGGCTGGAGGGAAGTAAAAAGGAACGCGACTCACAATGCCCCAAAAAGCCCCCAAAAGGGCCCCCATTAGCACTAAAAGAGAGTCAGCGGCCTGTATCTTACCCCGAGCGATTCCACAAACTCGGCGGCGATGGCCCGGCATCCCCTTGTCTCCGTAATCCCGTACTCACACTCTGCCACGCTACCGCCCTTGACCTTTTTCTTGCGCTCGTGCTCTCTTTTTTTTGCCTGTGACATTGACTGGTCCGTACAACAGCCACAGCCGCATACTTGCCGCTTTGTCGCCGCTCTTTCCGTGGGGTGCTAATCGCTCTGGCCTCGTCTTGTTGGCTCGTGCCTTCCTGGCTTGGGGCTTTCCCTTTTTTTTCCTTTTGTTCCGTTCCGTCCACTTTTCTCCAAACTCCAGCCTAGGCTGGTTCCCCCCCCCCAGGTCCTTTCTCCGCCTTTGCCCATCGTTTCCCTCCCTGTCCTCCTAGGCAACTTGCGCGTTGTAAGAGCCGTTTTGTAATTCTTCTTTTTGTCTGGTCCTCGCGCTCTTCCCCCTGTTTACCTCCCTTCTCTTTTATACATCTCGACGCCTCTCCTTCTCACTCTGTATATTCCATCTCTTGTATTTTTCTGCCCCTGGTTTGCCGTCTTCGACCATTGTGCGACACAGGTCTCCTTTGCTTTTTTTCTTCTTCCCTTTCTCCTTTTGAGCAAAGCCTGCAGCCTTTTTGGTTTTCTCGTCCGTCATCTTTCGTCCTTGTCGACTCGTTTTCTCGCTCTCCTCCGCCATCCTTGCCATCCTTGCCATCCTTGCCATCCTTGCCATCCTTGCCATCCTTCATCCCCGCATCTCTCGTCAGCATGTCTCCCTCCGAGTCCGCGGCGATCATCGCCAAGATCTCGGCGCTGCCGCCCCCCGGCAAGCCGTACGCCGTGCCGGTGCCCAACACGGGCTCGGCAACCCGCACGGATGCGTACAGACACTACCTCTTCCGCGACTCGCCGCTGCTCGAGACCATTGACCCCGAGGTCAGCACTCTGCACGACTTCTTTGAGATGATGGTCAAGCACCGCGGCAACAAGCCGTATCTCGGCTGGCGCCCGTGGAACCCCACGACCCGGTCGCACGAGGGCAAGTACGTCTGGCTGACCTTTGCCGAGGTCGCCGAGCGCCGCAAGAACCTGGGTGCCGGCCTCGTCGAGCTGCACAACAAGCTCGGCATCACCACGGACCACTATGGTGTTGGCCTGTGGTGCCAGAACCGCCCCGAGTGGCAGATTACTGGTAAGTGATTGGAGGAGGGGAAAGGGGGGGGGGGGTCGTGTTGCTGCACTGCAGCCGTGTTCAACACGATGAACGAGAAGGAGAAGATCCGCGGGATCGGGACAGCCACCCATCTGACACCACTTGATTAGACCTTGCCGTCATGTCCCAGGGCCACTTTATCGTCTCGCTGTACGAGACCCTTGGTCCCGACACGACCGAGTACATCATCAACCACAGCAACCTGGTCTCCATTGTCACCACTCTGAACCACATCCCGACGCTTCTGAAGCTGGCGCCCCGCGTCCCCTCGCTCAAGATCATTGTCTCCATCGACCCGCTTGACGCTGGCGAGGAGGCCGGTCTGTCCAAGGGCGCCGTTCTCGGCGCCCTGGCCAAGGAACAGGGCATCCAGATCATCTCCATGAGCGAGGTCGAGCAGATTGGCCAGCGCTCCGGCCGCGCCCTCCGCCCTCCCACCAAGAACGACACCACCACGATCAACTACACCTCGGGCACCACTGGTGTTCCCAAGGGTGTTGTTCTGACCCACGCCAGCATGGTGGCCGCCATTGCCAACGCCCAGGCGCTCGGCCTTGTCACGCCCGACACCGTCCACATCTCTTACCTGCCTCTGGCCCACATCTACGGCCGCATGATCGACTGGGGCGCAACGTCGGTCGGCGCCCGCATCGGCTACTTCCACGGCGATGTGCTCACGCTCACCGACGACCTGAAGATCCTGCGCCCGACGGGTCTGTTCTCGGTGCCGCGCTTGTACAACAAGTTCAACTCGGCCATCCGCACGGCCACTGTTGACAGCGAGGGCTTCAAGGGTGCCCTGTCGCGCCGCGCTGTTGCCGCCAAGATGGCCAGCATGGCTCTGCCGCCGGGCAAGGCCACCAACTACCACGGCCTGTACGACCGCATCTGGTCGCCCAAGGTGCGCCGTGCCATCGGTCTCGACCGTGCCACGTCGCTTGTTTCGGGCAGTGCACAGCTGGACCCTGAGGTGCAGCAGTTCCTGCGTGCTGCGTTTGGCGTCAACTTCCTCCAGGGATACGGCCTGACGGAGACGTGCGCCACGGGTTCCGTGCAGGTGCCGGGCGACATGACGACGGGCAACATTGGCGGCCCGCAGCCGGCCTGCGAGTTCTGTCTCGAGTCGGTGCCTGACCTCGAGTACCTTGTGACCGACAAGCCGTACCCCCGCGGCGAGCTGCTGGTGCGTGGCCCGATCGTGTTCAAGGAGTACTACAAGAACGACGAGGAGACGTCGCGCGCTCTCGAGGCCTCGACGGGCTGGTTCCACACGGGCGACATTGCCGAGGTGGACGAGATGGGTCGCTTCCGCATCATTGACCGCAAGAAGAACGTGCTCAAGCTGGCGCAGGGCGAGTACGTGTCGCCGGAGCGCATCGAGAACGTGTACCTCGGCGCCTGCACGCTGCTGGCCTCGGGCTTTGTTCACGGCGATGCCAAGGAGTCGGCCCTGGTGGCCATTTTCGGCATTGACCCCGAGAACTTTGCGCCGTTTGCCAACAAGACGCTCGGCCACACGGGCTCATCCAAGATCACACCAACCGACCGCGACGCCTGCCTCAAAGCGGCCCAGGACCCGCGTGTCCGCGCGGCGCTGCTGCGCGTGCTCGACGGCGTTGCCAAGCAGTACAAGCTCAACGGCATGGAGCGCGTCCGCAACATCCGCCTGGCCCTCGACCCTTTCACCATTGAGAACGACCTGCTGACCCCAACGTAAGTTACAAGTGCCATGCCCTCCAGAAAGTGATTTATAAGTGATTTATACTAACCTCTTCAGACTCAAGCTCAAGCGCCCCCAGGCGGCCAAGGCCTTCCGCAAGGACATTGACGAGATGTACAGCGAGCTCAAGGCTGTTCAGCAGCTGCCGGCCAAGCTGTAAAAGTCGTCGTCTTGTGTCGTGATGGTCAAGACGGTTGTTGTTGGATGATAAGTGTTTGACTATATTTTTCTGTGTATTTTTTTTATTTGTGGAAAATGTTGTGTTTTTCTATGTTTAATATATTTTTTTTTTCTTTTGCCGTATTGGGCAACAGGTGATTACAGTAAAAACAGGGGTTTTATCGTCCGGTTATTGAGGTGATTTGATGTAAATGGATGGCTTGAATGATTTGAAAGACTGGTAGGAGTGTGGAAGAGTTTCTAATGAAAAGCAAAGGACGACGGAAGAAGTTCATTCACCGGGCGGCTGCCAGGATTTCTAGCTTTATGGGCTTCCATCCTGGCATATCCTTCCTAATACGGCTCATTTCCGATGCGTATGTGCATCGGGCAAACACTGAATGGAGCCTCTGGAGACGTGAGATTCCGTATACGAGCTTGGCAGACGAGACTTGCATATGATTAGAGGAAAGTAGCCCGAAAAAGAGATGGTGGGATGATTCAACAATGAAAGCATGCAATAGTGCCTCCTTGGATGGAACGGTCCCATTGCTACGTATACGAGTACTGCTGCAGAAGAATTAAGCTTTTTAAACTCGAGGTGCCTCTCTGCACAACCAACGCCCTGTAGGACTTGTACTAGTGTGGGGCATAGCCTTAAAACGGCGCTAACCCCCCCCCCCCCCCCCCCCCCCCCCCC
>JAGKRZ010000553.1:0-11955 GCA_020002355.1 Intubia oerlemansii
CACCCTCTCAAATCCCGCCTCCCTCTTCTGTATAATCGCCTCTTTTATCCTGCTGCAAGGACCTATCGCCGGTCGTTGTCTTTGCTCCAGATTTTGCTCTTTTTTCTTGACTCGACGCCTGCCGTCTGTTGTCTGTCCGCTCGTTCACTGCCTTTGTCTTTGTGACAGGCCAGTCTTCCTTTTTCAGTTTCCTTTCACTCTCTTCTTTCTTTGCCATTCTCACTCTGCCTGCCTTTCACTTTTACTCTTCAACCTGTCATTTCCACGCCATCCTCGATCTCTCTCAAATAAATCCGGCAAGGCCTTTCGACAAATCGACAACTTGACATCTTTCAAAACTCTTCTCGCCTACATTTTTTTTGTCGATCATGCAATCTGTCGACTACTTGCCATTTTGAGAGCCACCAGCAACATCGTGATCATCATTATGCATTCATTGTACGAAGAATCGTCTTCGCCCTCGTGGCTTGAGCGCCTTCTCGCATTCTGTGGCCCTCCATCGCCTCGCCTCCCTCAAAATCATGACGGCGAGCACAAGCTGGCTCGTCGAAACACCAACCATCGAGGCGGTGGTGTGGACCATGTCTGGGCCAACGAGCCCCGGTCGATGCCTCCCCTGGCCTTTGAAGCACCGCCGCGTCCGCTGGAGATGATGGAAGCCGACTCGGCCGCTGCCCATTTCCACCATGACCGGTATCCCTCGGACCAGACCGCCAGCAGTATCGCCCCGCCGACGACTGCGGTCAGCAGCAACAGCAGACGCCCGCTCAAGCCGCACGACAACCAGTTCGGCAGCCCTCGCTCTGATCGTTCTGATCGCTCTGATCTTTCTGCACGCACGAGGCGCCATGGCCATGGCCATGCCCGCTCAGGTTCGTCTACTCTGGTCGCCAGCAGCCGCCGGAGCGGCCAGAGACGTCGCACGTCATCAACGCAGACGTCTCGGTTCCGTCTGCACGGCAGTATCTGGTCGTCATCGTCGTCCGCATCCATGTCGTCGTGGTCTCGCAGGAGGAGACCGCAAATCTCGGCACCGACAAACTTTCGTCACCTGCACTCAGACGCCTTTGTTTTTCCATCCATGCCCCAGGAGGGACAGGAACGGCAGATCCACATGACAAGCAGACAGAAGCAGTGCATTGAGCAGATCGATCCCCAGCGCGTCCGTGACGAGCAGCAGCTGTTCCAGCAGCAGTACCTCTACCGCTATCAGCAGCAGTATAAGCAGGACTATGAGCGACAGTTCCACCGTCGCCCGCCTTCCTTCCGTCCTCTCGAATTCACTCATCTGCCGTCACCTCTGCGCCTCTCGTCTTTTGAGCTGCCGCAACCTCCTGAGCCGGCCTATACGCGCAACATCTCCAGCTTCGACGAGGAGCGCAGCATCAACCTTGCCACGCTCGACCGCAGCTACTCGTCCATGTCCTTTCACCTGCCCAGGCGACCGGTGCCGGGATCATCGGCTGCTGCTGCTGCTGCTGCTGCTGCCCGTCCTTCTATCGACATGCCACGCCCGCAGACGTCGCCCGTCAGACGCATGCGCTCCCATTCGACGCCGGCCGTCGAGTCCATGGTCGAGCGCATCGCCAGCGCCATGATTGAGGTTGAGCGTCTGCAGGCTGAGATTGACTCGGTCGTCGAGCGTCAGAGTATCTATATCAACAGCCGGCCATCGACTGCCTATGGTACGCCACAGCCTGACGGCATCCCATCTGTTCCTTCTGTTCCTTCTGTCCCTGCTATGCCGCCAGCATCACTGCCGTCATTTGCCGAGCGCCTGAGCACCGAGCGGCCGCAGACGGCGCCTCCTCGGAGCAGCACTGTGCCCGTCGCCCAGACTGCGGCGATCATGACTCCGCCACCAGAAGTACAGGAGTACCCCTCATCGACTACATCGTTAGTCTCTGCTACATCCGTGGCATCGGCTGCTGCCAAGGCTGCCAAGGCCAAGGCCCGCGCGGCAGTCAGCCCCGCCACCAGCCCTATCGGAAGCATCCGCGGCGGGTCTGACGGCAGCGATGCGCGCATCAACGGCCGGCCCGTTCACGTACCGCTCGCACCGCCCTTGCCTCTTGTGCTGCGTCCGCCTCTGCGCAAGAAGAAGTCCTTTTCGCGCGTGTCGACATGGCTGTCGTTTCATGGCAACGCGAGCGGAAGCCAGGACATGTCCGATGACGACGACAGGAGCCCTGTTGCTACTGATATGTCTCGTCCCGTGAAGCCAAAAGACGGATTCTACCAGAGTGTCGACCCAAACGGCCCCGGCGGCCGAACGAGCCTGGACTCGCTCATGACGGTTGCCACACAGTCCACTTGGACGGTCGAGGATGCTCACGGCGACGACGACCAGCTTACTGCCCTTCCGCAACTGACCGCAGGCCGGACAGAGATGGATCGTGAGGAGACGCCTACTCCGACATCTGTCGTCACAACATCCAACACAATGACTACAAACGCCACGATCGGCACGGCCAGCACTGCTGCAACAGCCGCTTCCCAGCTGCCTGCCGTGGAAAAGCCGGCCGGCCTGCTTTCCACGGCATCAGCAGCATCGGCGCGACCCATTGGCCGTGTCGGCGTTGCCTTTTAGTGTCTGAGCATGGATCTTTTGATTCATTTTTCAGCACTCTGCATCATTTTTTACAATATTCGCATTTAATCTTTGATAAAATCTTCTCGTGATACCAGGTTTGCAATACCATTACATTTTAATTTTCACTTGGGTATAGATAGGATCCCGGGCAGGCTTTTTTGAGTTACCAATTTGCAGGACAATATACTTTTGTGTGATTATCATTATTATATTCGCCCTTTCTGCCAGGCAACTTTGTGCTGCAACTTTTGCATCATTAAATTTCACGTGCAAAATAGAATGCGCCATGATCCAGCGCGGCACTTGAAACGCGAGATGCGTGTGATGTACCTTCCAAATTAGGAAAGCATACGATCGCGCGGTGCGGATCTGTCGGGTCTCCACACGTGTTAACGTCATGTCGTTGCAAAATGGGCATTTTGTCATTTCCGTCAGTCGTTGTGTGTGCATTTTTTTCCTATGGTCTCATGAAAATCAGCTTCCTCGAGATTATTTCTGCTTCTTCCAGTGCCTCATCGCTCCTTCCCTACCTGCTCTAATTCTTTCCTGTGATTTTCCTCCATGGCAAGCTTTGCGAGGCCGTGCGTGGGTCGCTCGCTTCCGTGCTGGGCAAGAGCAGAACTAGAGAAAGTTGAATCGGGCCCACAGTCGCCGCAACTGAGCATCCGCTCCTTCCTCTTTTGACTTACAAGAACGGTCACACGCCCACATTCGCACCTGCCACGAACGCCTTCGCATGTAAATGGCATGGACGCCCCGTTCGCTCATTCCACAACCGCCTGCTCTTTGTTGCATCTACCCGCAGGGTAGGCACACTCGCGCCTCCCACGAGCGTCTTCTCAGAGGTTTCTTCCCAGATTTTGGCCCGTGCACGGGCTTGCTCTTTCCTTAAGCATTTGGTCTTGCCCACTGGGCCCTTCGACGTTGAATCGCGCCTTCCACGAGCACTCGCAGTTTCATTCGTTGTGGGGGACAACGCGGGCTGCTCTTTCCTTCACACCTGGGCACTTGCCCTTGGGTGTGACACACGCAAAATGTCACTTACCACTGCCTACCTACCTCTACTACCTACCTACCTACCCACCTACCTGGAAAGAACAGAAAATTGTATTGTCCCCCAGTCCTCCCTCGATGTTTTGCCGAGTATCTTCGAGGATCACTTGTTCCTCGACAGAATGGTTGAATGCACACAAGAGCACTCGCTCTTCTTGCGCGATGATTTTCAGTGCTGCTTCTTCCCAAACTTTGATGGGCAGTGGCGCCTTCCCGACACTCATCGTCTTTTCCTTTTCTGCACCAAGCACCCACATGAAAATGCAAAAGGAAGGTGTATCCATGTCGCGGAAAGATCTCCCCGATTTGTCGTACGGTTTCCTGTGCGTATGCTCCTTCCTCGAATATGTAGTTCTCAAGACGGAAAGTGCAACTCGCACACATTTCAGTTTTTATGCTAGCAGCGGCAAGAGTGGCCCCGATCCAGCCTCAAAAGATGTCCATCAATTGAGGGCTGCTCCTTCCTCACCGTCAACCAGGCCAGTCGTTCTCTCCGCTCCGTAGGTAGATACAGAATGAGCAGACCACTTGATTTGCTCCTTACTTCAAGAATATTCTTACCAATGGTATTCCTTGGATCTTGCTCTTGCTTTATTGTGTCGTTGGAGCAAAGCTGCCCATACCGTAAAATAAACGCCACTCACTCTTGCCATGATCCCACGGACCGGTTATGATTCACTCATCGATTTCAACTGGTGTTTCTCTGGTCTTTCCATATTCCATGGTCCTAACGAAGGTCTTGGATACCCGAGGGCATTGTTCTGCACTCGGATGCTCCGATGCTTCCTTCCTGTACAGGATCCATCCATGGAATGCCAAGAATCCCTGGCTGAAGGTCCTGCCGGTGGCTCTTGCCACTTTCTCGACAAATCTGTAGGGCAGGAAGTTGCGACCAACAGATTTTGGAAAGAACAACAACTCTCTTCCTGAGGAAGGAGCAACCAGGTCACAGTGCCAACTGATCTGGAGCTGATTTGCGCTTGCTCGTCGGCCTCGACGAGGTCTACTTAAAGAGCTCGTCCTCCCCCGAGTTTCTGCTTTTGAAAAGTTTCTCTTTTCTTCTTCTTTTTCTTTCAAACTCATTCTGCGACAACTTCTCCTTTGCCCTATGTTCTTTGCCCTCCTGTTCTTTGCCCTTTGTTCTTACTCTTCTTTTTCAATGATGCCTCAGACCAAACATGGTTATCATCACAGGCACTGGAAAGCGACAACTCCTCGAACACACAGGCCGCGCAGCAACCAAGCCGCCGCGCAACTTCCATGTCACAGGTGGGTTCCTTCATTGTGGGTTCTGGGGGGTTGCGCCTTTGCTTCTGGGGGCAAGAATCACGTTTTGTGATGAGAATCGCTCAATCAAAGAGGGGAAATCCGACGCCCACGGGCCCCCCTCGAACTTGTTACGCATCCCGTGGGCATCATCTGCATGGGGACAGAACTAGTAGCGACGTCTGATTGAACGTGGTGACAGCAGTGGGCTCTGAACAAACCAAACGAGTGGAAACGGCATGGTTTTCTGAATCTTGATGAATACCTGCTTCAGACATCTCTGGCTCGAGCGGAGATGGGATGGCTCTTACCAAGGAAGACTGCTTTGACTCTGGGGGCTTTTTTTTTTGCCCGGCGGTTGTGGCGCGCACCGCTGGGCGCTTTTTTCACCTGTCAGCATTTTGCTGACACCCACGGAACCCACAGGTATCTTTGCCATCTGGCAGCTCAAGTGCGCCTGGCGCAAAAAGGTATGCACCTCCCCTCGTCTCAAATGGCCCATGATCTCTTCTGACTTTCCGCTTCCACAGAGTCCAGAAACAAGATGCTGCCGAGCGTCCTGCGGCAGCCATGCGGCCGCGCGCGGTTCTCAGCAACAAGGTGTTTGGCGTGGACGTGAAGTGGAAGGGCAGGCTGTCAATAGTAGATAGAAATAAACTCCAAATGCAGATGTTCACCCACAAATGGCATGTCGCACCTTGACTTGAAAGGAATGGAAGAGGGAATAGAAAAATCCTTTTGAGGAATTTCGGGGAGAGTAAGCTCCCTTTTATAGTTGCACCAAGACTCTCGATCGGATGATGTGAATTTTTTCTTTTTCTTTCTACGTTATTTTTTTCGTTTTTATGTAGGCATCGATCGGGTTGTTAGTGCGCACACCAGTGGCCCAGCTTTGAGGAGGTATGTAAGATACCTAGTTCCTCAGTTGGGTGCTGCGCATGAGCTTACTACGCCATAGCAGCAACCTAAAGTGAGCCACTAAATCTCCAGCAGCGGCACTATGAGAGGCACTAGTCGCCAGCTGAGCTGGGGAAACGCGCGACAGCTATGTACCTACCTACAACCTAGCCCACTGCCTCCCAGGTAAGAACAGCGCCATTTTCTCTACTTTTCCGTTCTCCCGATCAACGACGAGCAACAAGCGCGACCAAAAACGACAACGCGCCGCGACACGACATTTTGCAGTCGTTTCGGTACGATATCAACATGTCCGACTCTGTGGTCAACGGCGTGCGGGTATTGTTTGGGGGCAGTGACCGGCATCGCTACGAGCCGCTGGGGACGTCGGCGACGGGATCGACTGCGTCTGCCAATGGTGACGACGGCGACGACAGCAACGATGAGAGAGACAGCGAGAGCGGTGGCGAGAGCGGCAACAACCGTTGGGCGCGACAGAGCGGTGGACGGAACCGGTATACGGGGCGCGGCAGCAACAGCAGCCGCGTTGGACGCAAGAGCAAGACGGTGAAGAGGCGGCGCGTACAGGGAGGCCACGGGTACGGCGGCGACGACAATGGCGACGGCAGCGCATGGGCCAACGGCAAGCAGAAGCGGCTGGCCAAGCTGGCGATGCTGACGGGCGCGTTTGGGGCGATGCTGTACTTGGGCATCGTGTTCAGCCAGATCTCAGCCGCGACGCCGCCGGCCAGCGGCGTGCCGGCATCGTGCGATACGGCGCAGCATGGCTACCAGTGCTACACGGACGTGGCGCCCTTTTGGGGCCAGTACGCACCCTTTTTTTCAGTGGCATCCGACTATGATGCCGAGGGTGATGCAGCGGCTGCTTCGGCTACCCCGGCTGCTGCGGCTGCCCCGGCAGGCTGCCGTTTCACGTTTGCACAAGTGCTGTCGCGTCACGGCGGACGCGACCCGACGGCTGGCAAGTCGGAGGCGTACAGCGAGCTGATCAAGCACATTCAGCAGAGTGTGGACGACGCGTACTTTGTGGACGGGCCCGACGGAAAGTTTGCCTTTTTGGCCGACTACCGCTACCAGCTGGGCGCGGACGAGCTGACGCGTTTTGGCGAGCAGCAAATGGCACATTCGGGCGTGCACTTTTACGAGCGGTACCGATCGCTGGTGAGTGCACTCGGGGCCGATCAGAGCCCGTTTGTTCGCTCGGCCGACCAGCACCGCGTTGTCCTGTCGGCGATACATTGGCTGCGCGGCTTTGCGAGCGCCCGGGACAGCTCGCGCGCGAGCCAGGGTGCAGACAAGAGCATCGTCCTGCTCCCGGAGCGTCGCGGCTTCAACAATACGCTGAGCCGCACCGACATCTGCCCGCGCTTCTCGTCGCACGCCGGCCGCGCAGCGCAGCGCACGTTTGCGGCAACATTTGTGCCGGCCATTGCAGAGCGGCTCAACCGCGGCCTGCCGGGCGCGAACCTGTCGGAGCAGGACGTGATCTTTCTCATGGACCTGTGTCCCTTTGACACGATTGCCGATGGTGTCGAGGGCGAGACGGGCGGCCGGCGGCTGTCGCCGTTTTGCCACATGTTTTCGGCCGGCGAGTGGCACGCCTACGACTACTACCAGACGCTCGGCAAGTGGTACGGCTACGGCGACGGCAGCGAGATGGGCGCGACGCTGGGTGCTGGGTTTGTCAATGAGCTCGTTGCGCGCCTGACGCAGACGCCCGTCGACGACCACACGTCGACCAACCGCACCATGGACGCCGACCCGGCCACGTTCCCCCTCAACGCGACCGTCTATGCCGACTTTAGCCACGACAATGACATGTCGTTTATTTTTGCCGCGCTCGGTCTGTACGCGGGCGTGCCGCCTCCGAGCAACACGACGCGCACCGAGCCAGCTGACTTGCGCGGGTACGCAGCCAGCTGGGTCGTGCCTTTTGCGGCGCGCATGTACGTCGAGAAAATGGTCTGCGAAGACGACAACTCGGGCGAAGAGTTTGTCCGCGTTCTGATCAATGATCGCATTGTGCCTCTGCAAAACTGCGGCGCCGACCGGTTCGGACGCTGCCGTCTTGGCCGGTTCATCGACAGCCTCTCGTTTGCTCGCAGCGGCGGCCACTGGGACAAGTGCTTTGACGAAGAGTGATAGCGGGGATCGTGCTACACCTTGGTCCCCGTTTTGATTATTATCTTCCTTATTCCCCCTCTTGTTATGATCTAGGTATGATGTCGTTTCTTTTTTTTCTTTTTTGATGTTTCTTTTTTTTGGCAGGTTTTTTCCTTTACCGATTTTTTTTTTGCCCTTTCCTTGATTTCCGTAGGATATTATGTAGCGAGCTATAACAATAAAGACTTTAATGACGTGCTCTTTGCGTTGCGTATCTAGGTATGTAGGTACCTACATCTGTTTGGTTATTTGTGACAATACCAAAGCTGGTTGAGACCCCCACGTTCGCATCTACAACTTGCATTCCATCTATCCCGCCCCGCCGACACAAAAGGATAGGGACCTACCTGCCCGGGTAATAACATCATTTCTAGCTGAATTTTCTCATTGCCCATACAATATGCCCAAACCAAGCGACTACTTTTTATCAGAGGCCGACAACGCTGCTATTTTTGAGCAGCAGATCCGGCCCGCCGAGTTTGGAGACGAGACTGGCGCAAGCACTCTCACCAGCGATGGCAATGACGACGGCCATGCTGCACCTCTAGCCGACAATGACCGGCCCGTGTGCATGATCCTCGCCGGCCAGACAGGCGCTGGCAAGTCCCATGCTGCACCTGCCCTGGCAGCAGCTCTGCAAAAGGCATATTCCGCTGGCAGCAGAAAGTACTGCCATCTGGTGGCCGACACCCACAAGCCATACCATCCAGCCTATGCCGGTCTCCTGGCTGATGCCAAGGCCGGCATTGTACCGCCTGGCCTCGCATCGGCAGCCACGGGCCATGATGCCCGCAAATGGCTGGCGAGGGCGTGCACGGTGGCGGCCGAGCAGCGCCGTCCGACCCTGGTCGAGTCGGCCAGTCGCTACCCTCAGGATGTGCTCGACATGCTCGGCATCTTTAAGCGCGCCGGCTACCGCGTGTGTCTCGTGCTGCTGGCCGCCCATCCAGCACAGTCGAGACTCGGTCTGCTGGCGCGCTTCCTCGACGGGAAGAGGGTGGCCGAGCAGACCGAACAGATCGAGCAAACTGAACAGAAAGATGCACACCCGCAGAATGAAACTCGTCCAAAGATGAAGATGCCCGTTCGGTTGACACCGCGGCCCATCCATGACGAGAGCTATGTCGGACTGGCAACGCTGGCACAACATCTCGATGCAGACCTCGACTCCAAGGCCGATGTCGTTTTGATTCTTCGCCGCGGAAACCAGGTAGCCTTTTGCAGCGACGACCAGAACAAGGACTCGCCCAGTGTGGACGTGAGCAGCGCCTTGGCTTCCGAGCGTTTGAAAAGGGCCAACCCTTTGGCGGCACCAGATCCATCAGATCCCCTGGCCGTCGAGGCAAGGCAGGTCGCCTCTGATGTGTCCCGACTGCGGCAGGCGTACCCTGACCGAGCTGATGAGCTGGATGCCTTGGCGCAAGAATACGCTGAACAAGACACCCCTACAGATGTGACAGATGCCCCTGCGGTCGGTCGTCCGCTGACTCCCCTCGACGCCGACGCACTCCTGCAGCGCTTGAGAAGTGGCAACACGCAAAAGGTTTAGATTCAAAAATTGGTAGATCTCTTTGTACCTATATATTGTAGGTAGGTCGATAGATGGTTCGATTACCTATTAACAATTGTTCCGCGTATAGTAATGCCTTTTCCTCGTACAGCACTCCATGTCAATGCCTGTCATATACCAGGTACCTATGCACCTGCCATCAACATTTTCACATAATGGCCCCTGTGTGAAAAGACGTGAAAAAGACGGCCAAATCAAAAGTAACATGCATAAGAGAGTATAGTAAACATAATGAAAAAAAAAGAGGAAAGAATAAACAGATAAAGGAGGGAGAGGAGGGGTAACAGGCCTGACAAGCAAAACCAAGAACCAGAACAAAACCGAAGCCCGAAATACCTAGTAATAATAATAAAAAGCAAACTGAAGAACGCCACCCATTTTTGCCATCGGATAATAACAAACTGTTCCGGAACTCATAAAGATAAAAAAAAAAGGATAACAAGTGATAAAAACACAAACCAGAAATGAAAAAAAAGAGGCTGACGCCTAGGAAAAATAGAGTCAAAAAGGGAGACATGGGAAAATGAAAGCGTGGCGGAAAAGTAGACCCTATACAAAAAAATTCAGCCACAATGGACCGCTTCCAAACGCCGCTCCCAAGGCGTAAATGACATGAAAGTCGTAAAAGGGGCGTCCTGGAAATAAAAAATATAAGTGGACGTAAATGCTTTATGAGGCAGACGGAACGCTACGCGGCGTCACGTCTCCACTGCGTCGGCGAGATATGTCCTGGCGCTGCGCTGCCTTGGAGTGACTGGAGATTAGGCGTGCCTTTTTCCGCACAGCGGCGAGGCGGGTCTTGATCATATTGATCACTAGAAAAGTTAGCATGATGAACAAAGCAAATAGCAAACCAAAAGAAAAAGAAAAAGAAAAAGAAAGCTGGTAAAGAAACATACTGGTTTCGAGCGTCTTTTGGTCTTCCGTGTTGATGTCGCTGCCCGTGTCGTCACGTGCAGCCTTCTCCGTCTTGCCCGACGACGACGGTCTCGCCAGCGTCGTCTCATCTTCCGCGTCGAGTACGGCTTCCAGCATGCAGATCGCCGTCAGGTATGACAGCTCACAGCCGCTCAAGTCATCATTGGAAATCTCTCCAATCGCTGCAGCTCGGCTCATCTCAACGGCGCGGTCGTACATGAGCTTCTCGGCACTGACACCCGCGCTCAAAAAGACTCCGTCTGTTCCAGTCACCGCACCACTGCCGCTGGCTGCGTCGCGGCCGTGGTTGCTCGGGTGGCTCGGGTGGTCCTCGGGCAGGCGCCGCTGCGCTTCAATCAGCCGCTCACGGGCAAAGTTTGCCTTTTCAAGCACCTCGTTGAAACGCGTCCGGATCCACTGTACAGCAGCATTGATCCGCTGGCCCAGCGCCGAGTCGCGCACAGCAACAAGATGGCTTGGGCTTCCGTTTCCGGTGCCGTCACCACGCATTTTGCTGCTCCACCACATGCTGGCAATGTCCATGGACTTGGCCAGCAGCGAGAGCGCCTTGACGTATAGGACAAGAGCCTCTTCGGAGAGTACCACAATAGCGTCCACTGTGAGTTCGTTATTCTCATCAGAAGCTCCCAGGCGATCAGCGGCCGAGATACCCCCAAGATCATGGTCTGCTGACGGCGCCAGCGGCACAAGCTGCTTGTACTTGACCTCGGCGAAACCGTACACCACATCACTCCGAGTCGCATAGTCCTCAATCAGCTGTGCAATACGACTGTCACCATCGACCGCCGACGCCGCGCCCGTGCCGTCCGCTCCACTCCTGCGGCCGTCGGTGATCAGGCCAGCTGTCGCAGTTCCGGCGGGTGCTGGGTACGCAGGGAAAGGGCTGTAGAGCTGTGGCGGCGAGGCACCCCTGCCAATCAGGGCAGCCGGATTCTTCACGCCGAGAAGACGATAGCTCGCATCGTGGATGGCCTTGGCAATGAATGATGTTCGGCTTGGGCTGACAGAGAGCGATGGCCGGTCTCCATAGTACTGCCGAGCAAATGCTGCCTGGCCCACCTGCATGCCACGGGATGTGGGTGATGTAGCAGTGCCAGGCGACACTGGGCGGCCGGACTGCGTTGTCCGACGAACCATGGCTTGGCCACCGCCAGACTTGGGTGATGACGGCAGGCCACCTGCTGCACCGGAGCCGTGCTGGTACTGTGCAGCATAGCGTGGGTTGGCAGCCATCTCGTCGGCGAACGCATTCACCTCGACATGCTTCTTTTCAACGACAACGTAGTCCCGCTCAAACGCAATATCTTGCGCGGTCTGCTCCTGGTCGTCCTTGGCGGTGGTGCCACCACGGCTGTGGCGTTTGGTAGCATCTGCCGTCAACTGTTAGCCACATCCCCTTTCCAGTTTTTTTTTTTTTTTTTTTTTTTTTTTTTTTTTTTTTTTTTTTTTTTTT
>JAGKRZ010000554.1:0-11943 GCA_020002355.1 Intubia oerlemansii
CCCCCCCCCCCCCCCCCCCCAGAGACAGAGGACAACAGCGTAAAAAAGGCGCCGCCACACACCCCCAAAATACTTTTCCGCGCCCCGGAGCCCCGCCGGGAACCATCACCTTCGCCTGGTTTCTCGGGCGGATACGTTCACGCCCCTCCGGGTCTTTTTTGGGGTCCTTTGGGTCCCTTTTCTGGCTTCGTCGTTTTTTGGGGGGTCTGTCTAGTTCGTCCGTCGTGCCTTCCCGATTTTCCCTCTTTCCCATTTAATACTTTATTCGGCCCAGTCGCAGTTTATATTCTTCCAGTCTTCCCTCTCTCACGATCCTTTTTTCTTTCCTTCTCTTCTTCTTCTCTCGTCTGTATTCTATTCCTCACAGCCGTCTATCTTCAGTTTTCACTACCTCCTACATCTCTTACACACACACAACCGTCACAATGGTATGTTGCTATAGTGCACCTCCATGAACACTCTCTTATCGCCTGCCGATATCAGTGACTAACATTGCTCCTCTTTGACAGTCGGAAACACAAACTTCCAACACTGCTGCTGTATGTGTTGCATCTTCCAGGATACACTGATGGCTCCTCTCGATCTTTTTTTTTTTTCAATCTCGACATTCTTCTAACACCCATGACAGCTGCAGAAGTACCTGTCCCTCGACCAGAAGGGCAGCATCATTGCCGAGTACATCTGGATTGATGCTGAGGGCAACACCCGCTCCAAGTCTCGCGTATGTTCTCTCTTCCAATGGCACCTTCCCATTTGCAGGAATTGGAATCCCCGATTCTAACAGACACCACAGACTCTCAAGGAGAAGGAGTACACCGTCGACGAGCTCCCCATGTGGAACTTTGACGGCTCGTCGACCGGCCAGGCCCCCGGCGACAACTCGGACGTCTACCTGAAGCCCGTCGCCATCTTCCCCTCGCCCTTCCTCCGCAGCCCCAACATCCTCGTTCTCGCTGAGTGCTGGAACTCGGACGGCACCCCCAACAAGTTCAACTACCGCCACGAGTGCGCCAAGCTGATGGAGGCCCACGCCGCCCACGAGCCCTGGTTCGGTCTTGAGCAAGAGTACACCCTGCTCGACCTGAACGAGCGCCCCTACGGCTGGCCCGCTAACGGCTTCCCCGCCCCCCAGGGCCCCTACTACTGCGGTGTCGGCGCCGGCAAGGTCGTCCAGCGCGATATCGTCGAGGCCCACTACAAGGCCTGCCTGTACGCCGGCATCAAGATCAGCGGCACCAACGCTGAGGTCATGCGTATGTACCGCCCGGAACCAACTGCATCAACCCGTATTATTCAGTCTTGCTAACTTCTTTTACAGCCGCTCAGTGGGAGTACCAGGTCGGCCCCTGCGAGGGTATCGAGATGGGCGACCACCTCTGGGTCTCGCGCTTCCTCCTCAACCGCATTGCTGAGGAGATGGGCGCCAAGGTCTCGGTTCACCCCAAGCCCATCCCTGGCGACTGGAACGGTGCCGGTCTGCACAGCAACTTCTCGACCAAGGAGATGCGTGTCGAGGGTGGCATGCAGCACATCGAGGCTGCCATCAAGAAGCTTGAGGGCCGCCACCGCGAGCACATTGCCGTCTACGGCGAGGACAACGAGAAGCGTCTCACTGGCCGCCACGAGACTGGTGCCATTGACCAGTTCAGCTGGGGTGTCGCTAACCGCGGCGCTTCTATCCGCATTCCCCGCGAGGTCGGTGCTAAGGGCTACGGCTACTTCGAGGACCGCCGCCCCGCCTCCAACGCCGACCCCTACCGTATCACCGGTATCATCATGGAGACCTGCTTCGGCGCTGTCGGCAAGTAGACAGCTGCTCGCGTTTCTTAATGAGCGTGTGTTCCCCCTGTCTCTGAATTTTATGCGTTTATGACGATTTGCTCCCTTTTTTTTTCTTCCCCCCCCCCAACTTCATAGATGGACGAAATAGTCCTGTTTTCCCTTTTGCGTTTTGAATACCACATTGCATTTCTGGGGCTTTTGCTTTGTGTAACATTTCACTTGCGTGTGTTGAGATTGAAAGCTGTACATAGAAAAAGAATGTCATTCTCGTCACCCAACAACATCCTGGCCAAGCAATTGTCACACAGCCTTGCGTTGAAAGAGAGATTCTTTGTTGACTTTACCTTGGATCATGGCACACACCCTCATTACGTCACATTCAAGGCGGTGCTCCTCAAAGCTTATCGGGAGAGCTATACCATCTCGCCCGCATGCTTTTGCATCATCCCTGCTTGCAGAAAACATCACGTGGTCCATTTCGGTCAGGAATGCCATGCTGTATCGCTCGTACGACTGCGGCGTGGCATAGCCAGAATCGAGTGCAGTGTCCTGGGAGACAGAATGTGTATGGTGTGAATATGGTGTGAACGCAAGACAGTACTTTGAGATCTTGATGAAAAGCACGAAACAAGAGGCGAAATTCTCATGCCTCCGAGAAGGAAATTCGCGCGCATTACTTTACGCCAATTATTACCACGTGATCATACACGTGCATCCCGGGACATCCCTCATCCCTTCTTCCATTTCGCCCCGTCAGCCTAGCCGCAGCTTACAGCAGCGCCCACAGCTCCTCTCACAGGGCGTCAGATGGGCGGGAGCTTTGCCAGGAACGACAGCGACGACTAAACACCACAACCTTGACATTCAGCAGGCAACTCAATAAGAAAAAAGGAACAAGCTATCAATGACCATTCGCCTTTGATCAAGCACGATACAAAGGCACAAAAGACCCCAAGTCTGCGACAAGGGGGGCAGCCCTTCAGGGCTCTTTTTTTTGGTTCTCGAAACGCAGCATCGCGACATTTGACGAATTGATTAGATCGCGAGATTTCAACCAGAGCCCTCATTCAATATTCTCGAACCTCCTCCCCTCCCACCACTTTCCATCATGCTGTCCGGCTTTGTTCAGCGTGCCCAGCAGCTGTTAGACAACACGTCGTTGCCACCATCGGGCAGCGGCTCGACGGGTGCACCGGCAGGCTTTCTTGCTGGCCTGGCCTCGTCGGTCGATGGCCTGAGCGGCGGCAACAAGAAGGGCCAGCCCAGCAAGGCCAGCCTGTTCCAGCAGCAATTCCGGCTTCCGGCATCGCAGCACCCGTTGCACGAGATTGCCGCCGAGCTGACGCTGCAGCCGGCCGAGAAGGATGCCGTTGGCCTCGTGGCTGTGCCATCAACGGGCAGCACGGCGACTTCGGGATTCCACTACGCCGGCCGGCTGCACCTGTCCGAGTCGTACCTGTGCTTCTCGTCGACGCCCTCAAGCTTCCAGTCGGCCGCCAGCCATGCCACGGCGTCGGCCTTTACGGGCCAGACCCACGGCGAGGGCCCCAGCGGCAAGGGCTTCACCTTCCCGCTGTGCGCCATCCGCCGCGTCGAGCGCCTCCAGTCCAAATCCTTCCAGTTCTGTCTCTCCATCACGACGTGGAATGGCATGCTGTACGAGGGGTCGAACTCGAGCAGCGGTGGCGGGTCATCCGCCGCTGGCCGCGAGCAGCGCGTGACCATTGAGCTGGCCGGTTCTCGCCCGGCTTGCGAGCGGTTCTGCGATGGCCTCAAGAAGAACCTGAGAGCTGCCGTCAGCCACATTGCCAAGATGCGCCGCGTGGCGGCCGAGTGCTACTCGGAGTATCTGCTGCGGCCTGACGATGGAGGCAAGAAGACGTCCTCTTCCCCGACTAACCCGCCCGATGCCGGCCTCGGCATGATCTTTCGGTACCCGGGAGACGCCAAGAAGCTGCGCGACCGTGCCAAGATGCGGCTCTGGGCCGAGTACCTGCGCGACAATGGCCGCAACCTGACACTGATCCGGCAGCCGACGTTTTACAAGCTGATCCGCGTCGGTCTGCCGAACCGGCTGCGCGGCGAGATGTGGGAGCTGACGTCGGGCTCCATCTACCTCCGCTTCGAGAACCCGTCGCTCTATGCCGACACGCTGGAGCGGTACCGCGGCCAAGAGTCGCTGGCCATTGACGAGATTGAAAAGGACCTGAACCGCAGTCTGCCCGAGTACGCCGGCTTCCAGAGCGAGGACGGCATCGGCCGGCTGCGCCGCGTGCTGACAGCCTACAGCTGGGTCAACACGGACGTCGGCTACTGCCAGGCCATGAACATTGTCGTGGCGGCGCTGCTGATCTACATGAGCGAGACGCAGGCGTTTTTCCTGCTGTCGGCGCTCTGCGACCGTCTCGTGCCGGGCTACTACTCGACCACCATGTACGGCACGCTGCTCGACCAAAAGGTGTTTGAGTCGCTCGTCGAGAAGACCATGCCCATCATCTGGGAGCATCTCGTCCGCAGCGACGTGCAGCTGTCGGTCGTGTCGCTGCCCTGGTTCCTCTCTCTCTACATCAACTCCATGCCCCTCGTGTTTGCCTTCCGCGTGCTCGATGTGTTCTTCGTCGAGGGCCCCAAGGTCCTGTTCCAGGTCGGCCTCGCGATTCTGCGCATCAATGGCGAAGAGCTGCTCGATGCGGCCGACGACGGTGCTTTCATCTCTGTGCTCAAGTCGTACTTTTCGCGGCTCGACGAGTCGGCACACCCGCGGTCTGATAACCCCAAGCTGCGCGCCGTCACGCGGTTCCAGGAGCTCATGGTGGTGGCTTTCAAGGAGTTTTCGGGCATCACCAATGCGACGGTGGCCGATCTGCGGCAGCGCAACAAGGACGCCGTGCTCAACAATATCGAAAACTTTACCAAGCGCACCGCCATTCGTAATCTCGGCCCCGAGAGCAAGGTACTCTCCACCGCCGACCTCGGCGGCCTCTACGACCGCTTCTACGGCGTCCTCTATGAGCGGCAACAGCGCCATCTGGTCATCAAGCAGCAGCAGGAACAGATTCTCCAGCAGCAGCAGCAGCTTCGCCGACAAGCCCGAGGTGGCAAGTCGGGCGCCTCGTCCGCCATGGCTTCTGCGGCCACCACGACGACGGATGCCAACCTCGAGCAGGGCCGCGTCGGTCTCGGACCGAGCTCGAGCCAGATGGACTACGATGCGTTCCGCGAGTTTCTGGCGGGCATGTCGCGATGGGCCATTGCCGACGTGCAGGAGGAGCAGGACAAGACGGGCGGCTACTTTGGCAAGGGAGCCCTGCTCTCGACCTGGGGCAACGGCCCGACGCCAGCGGACCACGAGTTCCTGCAGCGGCTGTTTGCGCACTGGGACAAGGACAAGGCGGGCGTGCTGACGCTGCAGAATGTGGTGGGCGGCATTGCTCGGATCAAGGGCAAGCGGGATATCCTGGGAGCCATCAACTACTTTTTCGAGCTGCACGACGACGACAATGACGGCCGCGTCGACCGCGAGGGCATCCTGCGCATGTCCGAGACGCTGCTCTTCCTCTCGCGCCGGGGTCTCGAGGGCACACTGAGTCCCCAGAACCAGGCGGCTCTCGTGACGACGACGTCGCCCGACCCGTCGAGTCCCGGCATCCCCGGCATGTCGATCAATGAGCGGTTCCTTGCCAGTGTGAGCGCGTTCATTCGGCGCTGCTTTGAGTATGCCGACCCGGACGAGGAGGAGGTGGAGAAGACCAAGGAGAAGAAGGCCAAGAAGAAGGCCGACAAGGCCAAGAAGGCAGCAAGGGCTGCTGCTGCTGCGGCCGCTGCCAAGAAGAACAATGACGAAGAAGAGCTGGCTGCTCCCAACTCGTTTTCCATTGCCGACAGCGATGATGAGGATGACGACAGTGACGAGGAGAGCAGCGACGACGATGACGACGCAAGTGACGACGACAACGATGAGGACAACCTCTTGGAACTGCCACCTCCCGGCAGCCCTGACCCGTCCAAGCCGTCGTCCTTGTCTCCGGCCGGCCCGCGTCCTCGCGTCGTCTCCAAGGCCGAGTCAGAACGCCGGGCCAATGTCGCTCTCGACCCGTCCAAGCCGCTGCACATTACACTGCCCACTTTCCGCATGGTTGTCCTCGCCGACGAGCTGCTCGAGCAGTTCTTTGAGTCGTCGTGGCCTACGTCATTCCACGTCGAGGGCTGGGCGGCCGCCACGTCTGCCAGCGGTGGTGGCAGCACGAGCAATGCATCGGCCCTGACCACGTTTGCCAACCTGGGCATCGGCGCAGCCAGAGGTGCCGCCGCGGCGCTTGGTGCCACAACGTCGCCGGGCAGCAGTGGCGGTGCCAGTGCCGGCAGCGGCACGCCTGGTGGAGCAGCAGGAGCAGGAGCAGCGGGAGCAGCAGGAACGGGAGGACCCCGTGGCCTGCGCGGTGTTCTCGACAACATTGTCACCGACGGCATGCGCGTCGCCGCCGAGGTGCGCAAGCGCATGGAGGAGGCACAGCGCGAGCTCGAAAAGAACGCGGGCGGCCGCGTCAACGACGAGGATGACGACGATGACCAGAGAGAGGACCAGAGACCGGGCGGCGTTCACGACGCAGAACAAAAGAGTGTCCGGTCATCGGATCTCGCGCTGCTTGAAGGAGCCGATGCCGAGGCGGGCGAAGACAGGGAGACCAAGGACAGCGGCAAAGATGGGAAGCCGGCGATGGCGACAGCATCAAAACCGTCGTCGGCACAAGACAATGATGTCCAGCGCATCCTTGAGTTTGATGCGTAACGGAAAATGTAGGATGACCAGTGGAGTTCTTTTTCTTTTCTTTTTTTTCGCCTCCCTTTTGTTTTGTGTTGTTCCGATATACCGGTGTGCATTTTTTGTTGTCTTTTTTCTTTTCGCTAAAGTGTCCTATGAATTTTTTGGCAGGCGTGTATATGTTCTCTTTGATATGGTCAATGCATAGACATCAATCGAATACATGACAAAAATCGTAAAATTGAGAAATTGAAGGTGGTGTGTTTAGGACAGTTTTGGTAGCGCATCGCGCGATTGATATCGTGAGATGCAGGGACCTAACGCGAGGAGAGGACAGACGGTGCAGATAGAAGGCTTCTGTTGAAGGATTTTAGGTCTTAACTTGTTTATAAAGGTAGGTTCGCAGCGCAGCGCCAAAACGTGCGCAAAACGCGCAAAGAGCACCACAGCTAGCAATTATGAACCACAAGACGCGCGACTCCGTTTTTGATGTACAGAATGAACGAATACATTTTATTAGCGAAATTGGGTATAATCAATCTGAAAAAAAAGAAAAAAAAAAAAAAAAACGATGAGAGACGGCTTGTCGTTTAGGAACGCTTCCTCATTAAAAATCGTTTATATTGTGGGAGCCCCCTTTCGCCGTCAACAAACGTTGTGTTGTGTTTCGAGAATTCAATCTCTATCAACGGCCTGTCGACCATGGCTTCCTTCGGCGCGTCTTCACTACCAGCAAACTACTGTCCGCCCCATCTACGAGGGCCACGGGCGTCTGCGCAGAGTCAATCATCGGCACCGGCTGCAAATGCAGAATCAGTATGGCCACCTCAGCCAAAGCTGCCGCGGCCGCCGGGGTGTATTAATCCGCTGAACCACGCGGCGAACGAGTGCGTGCTTCTTGTGTTGCCGGCATTGTGAATTGCGCCGTCCATGAACTTGAACTTTATAACTAACCTTTGTCTTCTTGCCCACCAGTCTCTTCTACAGCAAGGAACACTCTGATTTCACGCTTGTCTGCGGCGATCGGCTGTATAGATTGCACAAGAACATTGTCTGCTCACAATCGCCAGTTCTCAAGAGGATACTCGAGAGGCGTTTCGTAGAGGGCCAAGCCAGTACGATCGCGATCAACGAGACCGATCCCCGTGCCATCCACGCCCTCCTGGGCTACTTGTATGGCCATATATACGACCGGTGGCTCTTTGATGATACCAAGGGGTTTGAGGCCACGGGGTCAGCAAAATCTGGCCCTAGCGAGGAACAGGACTGGCGCAGGATAACCCGGCTGCCAACGCCGAGCACGGAGAGCACGGAGAGCAGTTGTCCGTTCCTAACGCCGAGCATAGAAAGCAGTTGTCGTACATCAGCGGCCACAGAATGTCCGGATCATCGTCTCGTTCTGCATGCTACGGTCTACACCCTGGCATTGCTCTACGAGGTGGAAGGTCTCGCAGAAGCAGCAAAGTACCACTTTGCCAAGTCTGCACATGACGAGTGGGACAGCGCTGCATTCATGGAAGCAGTTAGACTCACCTACCTGTGGACATCAAAAGGCGATCCTCTGCGCCGCATCATCGTGGAGCATCTTGCCTGGCATAAAGAGCTGATGGCTGATCCGGCGTGGGAGGGTGTCTTTGAGCGTATTGGATCGCTCATGTTTGAGTTGGCAACGTACTTGCGCGGCATACCTTTGCAAGGCAACCGCACCTGAGGCTTTTTATGCTTGTGAAAAAAAGAAAACAAACGCGCAAGATGAAATAAAGATGGAAGAAAATAAAATCGAAGAATAAAAACTCAAAGTAAGCAGGGTATTATTGTAGGTACACCGAGTGGTCTACCTGCCAATAATAGACAGTGCGCACCTTCCTCCAGGTATCGTCAACATCCATGCCACCCGACGGCAACATGTTTGGTAGGTACGCTGCTGGCCACCGATGGCACCTTCTGTTGAACGCGCGAATTACGGACGGGAAAGTGTAAACAAAAGAACGCCTCCCCGTCAAAACACTCGATGTGGCCCTCCATTTCTTCACAATTTATCATCACCAAAATTGTCAACGACAAAGTGCATGAAACTCCGCAATACCTATCCACAAAGCCCATCAGCCATGGTGCGTCACGAAGCTTCCACATCACCAGCAGCAGAAACGGACGACTCTGATTATGCTGGCAGCCGCACTGCAGAGGATGAGGATAATCCCGAGGATACCTTTATTATCCGAGAAGGACGCACGTTCAGCATCTACGAACTCAGGCAGTGAGTATCAAGACATGGCTCATCGGGGCGTGCTTTCTGTTTGATATATTTACGGCTTGCTGACACCCTTATCCTGCTCGCAGGCCCTTTCTGCACCCCTATTCTCGGACCGGGAACGTTGAGTACCGGATTGGCGACCGGATCTACACGCTACGCAAGACCGTGCTGTACATCCAGTCAAGCTACTTTCGCCGGATCTTGAGAAGGCACATGAGCGTATGTCTCTCCTTCGCCCCTTTCTTTTAATAGCCTCTATGACGATCGACAACATCTGTTCTAACAAAGCAACGCATGCACCTACCAGCCCGACGATTCTGTCATCGTGCACCACCAACCCGACCATATTGACTATCTCGTCATGCACGTGGTCTTTACCTTTATGCACGGATTCGTCTTCAAGGAAGCGCGCCAGTTGCACATGGGTGGCTTTAAACTGTCCATTGTCCGGGATGGTGTAAGGTACTGTGGCCCCGCGGAAGGCGAGCACGGTGCCCAGCACTTGCAGGAAACAACGAGAAGGAGACACCCGCCCATGCTTCTCTATGCTATGGCTTACGTTGCGGCCGTGGAATTTGGCATTGAACAGCTGTCAGACGTGGCCCTTGATCACTTTGCCATGGCTGGCAAGCTATATGACGACGATGAGGTGTTTGCCGACTCGGTCATCTTCGTCATCAAGTGGACAACAGCCAACGCAAGTGGCAGTATGCGCTTCGTCATTTTCGACCTCCTCTACACCCGCTTCAAACACGTGCTTCAATCCGGTGAATTCAGAGACAGGGTCAGGCAACAGGCGAAGAAAAGACTGACCTTTTCATGTCCCGCTACTTTGAATATGTGTCCAGACGATACTACGCAGCGATCAGGCACACGCGCGACCCACATGGCAGAGCCACGATACCTGATTTCCGGCCGACTTTGAGCGGATATGTTTTCGATTACACCGCTGCACGAGTATGCGGTCTGGAAGATGAGGCCGAAATGTACGTGGATGCATTTAAATACCATGCGCTTGAAAGTGTATTGCTTGTGGACGGCAAGGATCTCAACTGGGCCAAACTATGGGTGTTTGTCACGCTGGACAAAGACGACATCATGTGTGATGTTGTCATGAGAGCCCGCCGAAGACATAGATTCCATATTGAGCGCCTCGGCCTCACCCCTGAACTCATTGATGGACACGAATCAGATTGACTTGTCGTTGGCCAGCAGCCTGGCCACGTATGGGAAGAACGAGGCGACGCGGGCAAAGGAAGAGTTGGCGATCAGCAAGGTCATAAAAAAAACAGAAATTCATAGTTTACAAATCAGGTTCTAGTGAAGTATCTCTTCCGTGCTTGTCACATTGCGCATTTGGCTTCACCTGGCATTCAAAATAGCATCATCCTTCTCTTACAAGTAGCGCCTCACATGCCGGATGGCACCTTCCCAAAACGCCCATATCGCGGCTCCTCTGTGACATATAAATTCAATGCAACCTCCCACTTGGCTTTTGATACCTTTTCTTATCCGAACAATTCTTTTTTTTTTTTTTACAATATTTTCTCTTCACCCCCGCCCCCAGGACTCAACCATTGCACATATCCCGGCCGCACCCAGACGCAGGAATGGCCGACATGGCCTAAGCATTGGCAAAGACAATGCTAAAGTACGACTAATTACTCCAATATCATAATGCCCACATATCTTCGATTGCTCACCGATACTGACACCCCATTTTAGGCTCTTCCAAGACAAGACCAGCTCTGATGTGGTCATCATCTGCAAGGACCGCAAGTACTCGCTTCACAAAAACATCATCTGCTCGCGGTCACCCGTCTTTGCTGCCATGCTGAACGGCAAATTCAAGGTGAGAATTAGAACTTGTTGTATTCCGTTTATTTCTTTTCTTCTCTTTTTTTATTGTCTAACTCGATATAAGGAGTCCCAAAAAGGCATCGTCATGCTCGACGATCATGACCCGTGCGCAATCCATGCCATGCTTCTCTTCTTCTACGGGTTGGACTACTGTGATTCCTCGCTGAAACATATTGGATACGAGGTGATCAACAAGACGGGCGCCGATGCCAATGGTTCCTCCAAGATTTCGAAGTCTAGAGACCATGTTGATAGCGCTAAAAAGAAGAAGCGTGTCAACCTGATCCTCCACGCCAAAATGTACACGGTGGCAAAATACTTTGGCGTGCCCGATCTTGTCCAAGTCGCCTGCATGAGGATTAAGCGTATGGCCGCAAGGAAGGAATTGATCGAAGAAGATTTGATGGACCACCTGGCTGCATGGGTATACCCACGGACGATGCCTGGCGATGAGCTTCGCAAGATCATCGTCAAGGAGTTCATCAGGGCCACCCGGAAAGGAGATTCTCCTTTTTACAGGGACGATGCCTACAAAGACCATCTGGAAGCCATCCCCGACCTCCTCTATGACATTGCTAAGGCTCAGAATGCCGAGGCCAAGGCCACGACCACGGTCTGTGGCTGCTCTGCAAAGAGGAGGAAGATAGACCTCCAACCTTGAATAGACTGGTGATGGAAGAGGCAATTCTGGCACAGTTGCATGTTTTGAAATTCGAAAGACAGCCGTTTAAACATTAGCTGAGCAAAAACAACGATGATTTGAAATTTCCTATTTTGGACATCACGTGATTATGCAAGGGGGAGTTGTCCCCAACCACCTCATCTCACCGCTTCTGGACGCATGCCTAGTGTTGACAGGCCGAGCGAAATCTATAAACAGAAAATCATGGACTTTTACTATGATAATGATGGCACTATATGGTTCATTGACGATACAACGCCACTTGATATAACGGTCTCTACGTCTTCCAGCCGAAAGTCTCGCAAAACAATGGGGCTAGACAAGAACGCCGAGTTTCTGCTCAAAAGCATTGACCAGTATGTGTGGCCCTGCAACTCCCTCATCGCGATCATGTCTGACAATAGCCAGGCTGTTTGAGACAAAGGACTATGCCGACTTTATGGTAACGTGCGGCGACCGGCTGTACCGTCTCCAAAAAAATGTCATCTGTTCGCGGTCTACGGTGTTTGCTACCATGCTGAAGAGCAACTTCAAGGCACGCTTTGAGGTGTTTGCCTCGTTTTTTTTTTTTTTTTTTTTTTTTTTTTTTTTTTTTTCTTACAT
>JAGKRZ010000555.1:0-11907 GCA_020002355.1 Intubia oerlemansii
AAAAAAAAAAAAAAAAAAAAAAAAAAAAAAAAAAAAAAAAAAACGCCGCTTCCATCACTGAGAATTTCTATTGAAATTATAATGAAAGATCCAATTATTACCACAGCTAACCCAAATTAATATGCCACAAATTTCCTCCCAATGACCGGCCAATATAACCCTTGAAACGCCGCACGTGTGAGATGTCAAAAAAAATAAAAATGCCAAAGATGCCAAAATGCCACGATGCCAAACTGCAAAAAGATGCCAAAAAAAGGAAATTCCCAAAATATACCCATTGACCCTTACCGGGAATAATCCGTCCATCATAATATACAATCCAAATTCATTATTAGTAGTGGCCGTGGTGGCGGCGAGCACGGCCGCTGCCAATGTCAATACGACTCATTTCCTCCATGAGTGCCAGCTCGCCGCTGCCGGCAGCGCCGCCGGTGCTGCCATCATTCCATGGCAGCGCCTTGGGGCTACCACCAGGCAGCGCACCGCTCATGACAGGGCTCCGGTCAGAGTCCTCAAGGAGGTAGCCAGACGACGTGCTGGGCCGGTAGTTGGCAGGGCTTCCACGGTAGCTACCCGTGTGAGAAGCATTGTGCGGTGAATTGTACGCACCATTGCCACCATTACCACCACCACCGTAGCCTCCACGTCCCGGGCTGCTCCCGTACAGTGCGGCAGGGGCGTGGTTCTCGTTGGCATAGTCATAGGTGCTGGCCCGCACGAGAGCACGCGGTGGCGTAAACGTGTCTTGCTGCTGCCGAGGGTGTGTAAGCGGAGCCAACGGCGTAGATGCCGGAGAGGCACCACTGCCATTCATCGGAGCACCAATCGTGCTCTGGCGCGTAGCCTTCTTTTGAAGACGTGTGCGACCCGTCGGTGTGTACGTCGTCCCCGGGTCGTCGGCTGAGCTGAATGTGATACCAGTACTGCCAGAGGATGACTGCGGTCGGCCAGCAATGCGCAGCTGTTTCCGACCTGATGTCGGTGTTTGGTAGGCAGCCGGCGAGGCCGTGGCTGACGCCGGCTTAGGCTCAGGCTCAGGCGCCCACGACTCAATGGGCAGGTGATCGGACGGGTCAATCTCGCGACCATCGTGTGCAATAATCTTGCCGGTCTCCTCGTTGAAATCTGGCCGCACAGGGACGGCCGAAGCCAGTGCGGGGTTCAGTGCATCGTATGAGTCGGGACCAAAGGGAACGCTCGAGAGTTGCTCGCTGCTGCGTGCGTGAGCAGGCGCAGGGCTGACCGACTTGCGCTTAATCGTGTGGCGCACGTTAGGAGACGTGTCTCTGTGCTTCACGAGAGCGGCAGGTGACGGCGCCCCTGAGGAGTATGCGCCGGGGCTGTGGTCATAGCGCATCGGTGCCGGCTGCGGAGGCGTGTTGTACGACTGTGGCGGCATGGAACGCTGAGGAGTGTATGTCTGCTGCTGCATGTTATCATACTCGCCGCTCCGCCGCATCTGTTCGTCGAGCATGGGCCGTCCCCGCGGCGGAGTTGCCATAGGTTGCTGCTCTTGCGTCGGCATTGAGTACCGCTGGTGAGCTTGCTGAGCCTGCTGGGATTGTTGAGGCTGCGAAGGCTGCTGCTGCCGCTCATCCTGCTGAATGCGTGAGCGAAGCTCGAGAGCCAGCGATGGGTCCACACCAGGAACCAGCGATGGAGGGACAGGGGGCATCGAATAGGCCTCCTGGCCATTGTAGCCCTGCTGCGCGTGTGGGTTCGGGTTCGGGCTCCGATCATTGCGGTACTGCGGCATAGGCGAAGGGGATCGGCGCGCATAACCCGAGTTGCTAACCTCGCGATGGTGCGACGGTGATGCCGTGTTGTACATTTGCCCCGAAGGGCCGGAGAAGCTACTCCGATGAGGCATTCCATTTGCAGGCATGGGTGCCTGTCCTGGGCCCTCTTGGCCATAGCTTTTGTAGTCGTATTGCCGCTGGTCGTGGTACTGGCTTTGCTGTGGGGGTGGCTGTTGCTGCGGCTGCTGCGGCTGCTGCGGCTGCTGCGGCTGCTGCGGCTGCTGCTGGTGTTGCTGGTGTTGCTGGTGTTGCTGGTGTTGCTGGTGTTGCATGGAGGGTGCACCACGTGTGGAGTATCGGTTGGGGCTCTCGCGGTGTACAAGTGCGCCGCTATTGGGGTCCACGTATTGGCCGCTGCCGCTGCTGCCACCGTACTGTCCATCATATGGTCCATCGTGGGGTGCATCATAGGATCCATCACGGGCCGTAGGATGGCGTGGAGGTGAGGGCTGGTACTGCGCCGCGTTCGCCTCAACAGGTTGATACGTCGGGCGGCCGGGGTAGCCAGACGACGAAAGTGAGTGGCGGTGGGCTTCGTTGCGGAGGACATCGCGACGCATGGTGGGCTGCATAGACGAGTCGACGCTGCTGCGGAACATGGCGTCCGGGGTAGCACCCGCACTTCCAGCACTACCGGCGCCGATGCTGCTATGCCGGCTGCGGTGGACAGGCGGCGGTGGTGGCCGGTCGGCCATCTGTGGCTGGTCGTAGCCGACTGCTTGCCGTCCGTCGTACTGTGCAGCAGGCATTGCGTAGGCAGGGTCTTGGCCAGGCGCGTTGTTGTCGACGTAGTAGTTTTGCGGTTCTTGACGACCGTTGTAGACAATCTGCTGCTGCTGCTGTGGCTGTTGTTGAGGGTGCTGGGGGTGCTGGTCAAAGCCAGGAGCTACGCTGCGGACGATTTGTTGAGACATATCCTGCGAAAGGCTATGACGAACTTGGTGCTGGTTCGATGCAGGAGGAGGCTGGTAGTACTGAGCACTGTTATTTCTGGCAGGGTCATCGTAGCCAGAGTTTGGTGCAGGGGCTGGGATTTGGGCCGGGCTTGGGCCAGTCATAAAGGGATCCTGGTCCTGGTAGGTCTGATAGTAGGCGGGGTGGCCTGCCGGTGCAGGGCTCTGCTGCTGTGCGTGCATTTGCATTTGCTGCATGCTTGGCTGCCGCGGAGGGGTCTGTGACACCATGGCAACTTGCGCAGGGGAAGGCACAAGTGCAGGTGCGGGAGCAGGTGCGGGAGCAGGTGCCATTGCGGGGGCTTCAGGCTGTTGCGCCACAGGGACGGACTGCTGGATGGGTTGCACAGGAGGAGGAAGGGCTTGGACAGCAGGGCCCTGCTGAATGGGCTGGGCCAATTGGACCGGTTGGGCCGGCTCAATCGCCTGCTGGACAGGCTGCTGTTGGACGGGTTGCTGGACAGGCGGCTGGACAGGCGGCTGGACGACAGGCTGAGCTGGCGGTGCTGGCTGAACGGGTTGGGCGGGCTGGGCGCCGGTCACAGGATCTGATGGCAGAGGCCGTCTTTTGGGAGCTGGTGCGCGAGGGCCCATAGTTCCCTGGCCAGTGAGGCCCTCAATGCTGGGCAGGCCGCGCACGCTGCCCGTCTTGGACGCCGATGACGCCGGCGAGTCGGATGCGGCGGTCGATGCTGGCGCTACTGCTGGAGCTGCAGGCTTCTCTGGCTTGGGCCGGCTGTCATAGTAGGTGATCTCAATGCGAATTTCGCCGGCATATTTGCCCCGGCAGTTGAGCTGCTGCCACTTGTCGCTCTGGCCGCCGCCGGCCACAATAATAGAGCGGAGGTCGACCCAGTTCTCGCCGATTAGTTCGGTCTTCTTGTCGTCACTAAAGACAGAGACCTTGAGCTGGTAGTAGTCGGGAGAGTCGTGGACGGTGAAGCGGAGTTCTTGATCCCTGGAGCCGTTAGCAGGAGATCCAGTGAGGGAGCCACAGAGTGAATTGACACCACTCGGGAGGGGAAAATACTCACCACCGTGGCGTCTGGCCACCGCGAATGTCGGTATTAGTTTTCTTGGCCTCCTTTCCGAGGCGGGCGGCACAGTAAGGATCCTGCTTGCCAATGGTCTTGCGGTTTGGCAGGTTCTTTGCACGGTCGACGACGAGGACAAGGGTGCCGATGACGGGTCCATCAATGGTCATGTCGGAGAAGATGCCAGCCGTGTGAGCACCCTTGAGGGTGGTCACTTTTGCCTTGGTCGACATGGCGGCGGTGAAAGTCGTGTCGTCTTTCTTGTTGTGATGTCAATGATTCCCTCAACGCTTCTCAATGACTTTGTAGATCTTTGTAAAGAGGTCGCTGTTTGGATGATGTTCAAAAGGTCGAGGGCTTGCAACGTCCAGAGTGGGTGCTGTGCAACGTTCGCGGGGGAGGGGGGGGGAGGGGGGGTGGCAGGGGTCAAAAGCTCCAGAGTATAAAAAAATCGAAACGATGAAAGACGAGATGTTGATGGTGTTGAAAACGAAACAAGAAAAAATGGCGATTGTTGGCTGAAAAGTGTTGAAAACGTCGTGCGCAAAAGAAAACTTGAGGAAGGAACACTGCAACTTTCGGAAATGAGGAAGGAGCGAAGCAAAAGTCTTTTGTTGACATGGACGCCGGAAGGAAGCACATTAGCGCTGGTTCGCGGGTAGCTCCTGCCCTGTCGCGCCGCGCTGCAGGCCGATCCGACGTGAATAATTGGGGGTTGGAAGGCGTGCGGAAGGGGGCAGGCAGCCAGTAGGAGGGCAGAGTTGGCGGGGCACACGCCCAGGCTTCGAGTGTTGGAGAGGCTGGTGGGGGGCATTGGCAAGCGCGGCCAAAATGTCAATAAAAGCCAGAGGCTGGGAACAAGGGGAAGGCGCGACCAACCAGGGTCCCACGCCGCAAAACGCGACACCGATAAGATAAGCGCGCACAAGTACCGATGTCATCACTGAACTTTGGAATCCTGTTGTCTCTCGGCTGATTGTTGTTCTACTTTTTGTGCTCAAGAAATATGCACGTGCAATCCATCGTATAAAGCATTCATCGACGATCCCGATTCCGTGCGGGATCAATTGAGAAAACATAAGAAAGATGGAGGGTGCACTAAAATGAAACTCGCAAAGAAATGAGCGAGCGGCCGCTTCGGCAGGTACAGACTGCAAGTGCCGTTTCTGGAAGGAGCAACTCTGTAACAGCTTTTACAAGGGACCCCAGCGCCCAGCCACCGCGCCAGCGAGTTTTCTTTGTGCCTGTTTGAACTAAAAGTACTCCGTAGGAATGACAGCAGCCGTTAGGCGCCGTGCATCGTATTAGCCAATATCGTCTTATATTTCCTGCTAGGGGACTTTTTGGTTTCTTTTCCTTCATTTTTCTCCTGACAAAGAGGAGCTGCATTTCCTTCTGTCGTATTTCCAGATATCTCCAAGGGTCTGGACCTGTCATGGTGTCTCGTATGAAAAAAAGAAGCATTCTTCGCTTTTTTTTTTTTTCATTTTTAGCGCCGTTGCTACGCGGGTCTTGTGGTAAATTTAGTGTCCGAGGTCGCTGAAGGCGCTAAAAAAGCCACTAGAAGCAGCCACTAGCGGCAACATCGTTTAGTGAGCGGCGGAGGGCTCCAGGGCCTCGTGGACTTTTTCTGTCTTCTCGCAGGCAGCCGAGTTTCAGAGCGTCCTGCCGACGTTTGCAGGTTCTTTGTGGCTCTTGGCCAAGACACGGGTGTTTAACGAGTTTAGACTGCACGATTCAGTTCGCATCTATCATTTGGGTGATGCCTTGATGGTTCTACGACGAAGCACACGTCAGCCAGGATGATGACGACACTGGCTGTGTGAGTCTTGGATTTTACAGTGGGCGGCCTCTTGGCATTGGATTCTACAAAAGCGCCCCTTCCTTTCTTTGTGAAGAGAATTGTTCCATGTAAAATATAAGCTATGGATTTGGGCCAAGCTGGGCCCGTTTGAATGCTGCAAAGTATATAAATTTAGGTTATTTACATTACGCAGAAACTACGCAAATGTGATATGCTCTCCTTTTTCAGCAGAGGGGGCCAAATCGTGGATATGATGCGCCAAATGTAGATCTTGGCGTACAAAGCCAGCTGAGAAGCTTGGACCCAACAGCCAATCATTTCCCGGGAATGCCTTCCCAGCCTCGAGAGGTGGAGGAGCTATGCGCCACTCTGGGGCACTGCTGGCGACCAGAGTACCGGGAGCTGCAACATATACTTGGTAATAGAGAACCACTTCAAAGGTGAAACCCGACGATGTGTCCTGACATGTTTTGGTGTACTTTGTAAATGGACAAACTTGGTCTACCAAGAAAACTTGAGAAACGTGGCAGAGAAAATAAAAAAGAAAGAAATACAGGGCGGCCCAGAGCACTGATTATTCCAGGAGGTACAACAGGGTACCTCGGTACACTCTTGTTTTTAGCGGACAGCCCTGTCGTGCCGGCGCTAATCCTAAACTGGAAAGCCACGAACGACGGTGCCAACCTACCTTCCGTAACAGCTACGGAACCTTGGGACAGCAACCTTCTAGAGTATCGTCATCCACCTGTCATCGCCTGTCGTCTCCTCCCCCTCCCACATACAGCAAGTACACAGCTCGTCCAATAGCCATGTCCGACGCAGACCCGCCGCACCCAGCGGCCATCAACTACATTGCCGGCTTCCTGCTGGTCGGTCTGGCTTGGGGCTTTACGACGCCCTTTATCCGCCGCGCCGCACGCGACCACCATCCGCCAGCCCACCCGCTGCTGTCGCGTGCCGATGTGCAGGCGAGCGCCATCAAGAAGCGCCTGTACGGCGCCTTCTTCGCCGTGATTGACCTGCTGCGCAACCCGCGCTATGCGGTGCCGCTGCTGCTCAACCTGACAGGCAGCGTGTGGTTCTTTCTGCTGATTGGGCAGGCTGGTACGTTCTGCGACCGGAGATTTTCTTTCCTGTTATATGCTTTCTTTTTCTTTTTCTCTCTCTTTTTCATTTCTGTTTTTTTTTTTTTTCGCGGGAACTAATTCTGTGTAGAACTCAGTCTGACAGTCCCTATCGTCAACACGCTGGCCTTTTTATTCACCGTCATTGGCGAGTGGTGGGTTGAGAAAAAGGTTATCAGCCGAGGTGGGTTTTGTCATGTTACCTTTTTTTTTTTTTTTTTTTGCTTTTTCTTTCTTCTTGAAAACTTTGTCTCTTACATTTTAGACACGGCCATTGGTATGGCTCTTTCGCTGGGCGGTATTGCCCTGTGTGTGCATAGTAAGACGCGTTGAAGGCCATGGATAAGTCTACAACATTGCATAGATAGAAGCTACACCAAAACTTGAATTATACATGTGCATTTTTTAATTAGGTATGCTCGCTATTCGTGTATTGCCGTGCAATGAGTCTTGATCTGCACCAGGCAGTCCTCAGAGGTAACATGAGGTGATATGAAATATGAGTACACAAAGAAAGAAACATGGAGTATGCGAAAGACAAAAGGAAACACGCCAGACCAATGAAAACCAGGCAAGACAGAAAAGAAGAAGACAAAAAGCAAAGAAAAACATGAGGCCCTAACTAAAAAGGGGTATCAGCCATACGATGAGAAAAAACAGTCCAACTCCTCCTTCTTTCCCTTTTATTTTTCCAGACCAGGCAAATGCACCCAAGATTATATCACTTCCGCAAAGAGCAGCCAGCTGCTCTTTGTCATCTGTTTTCTTTTGCTTTGTTTCGTCTCGTCGGCATCGTCGTAACTTTGCACTCACTTGCGCGTGCGGATCCAGCGTTGGACCGCACGCAGACTCGGGTCTTCGGTGACCCATCGGCCTCTGTGCTGGTCGACCATCAGGAGTTCAGAATAGACGGCGTCGTCGGTAATGTTTGCGAGCTCGAGCCAAAGCTGCTCGTCGCAAGCTTGGAGGCTGGCCTGGTGCACAGCATCAGGCCGCTCACCCGCGGGCACCGTAGCCAGGACAGACTCCCGCAGCGCCACCCACTTCATGGCAGCCTGCTGCCGGAGATAGATCTTGTGTCCTTGGTGGCGACGGGCAAGGGCGTCGAGGTGAATCTGCTGCAGCTCGGCCTTGGTCTGCTCCTCGTGGCCGCCGTCGGCCACAGGCACGCGCGTGTCGGCGCCCGTGTTGAGAATATGCTGGCCGTCCACGGCGCATTGGCGGAGTGTGCACCATCCTTCGGTATAATAATCCTCCTGGCTGGGCGGCTCGACGGGTGCGGCGGCGATCTGAAGCTGTAGCTCTCTAAAGTCGTAGAGCAACTCGCCTACACGAGCGCGGCGGTAATCGTTCACTGGAAGTGGAGCAATGGGTTAGTATGATACCTTTTTTTTGATTTTCTGGTTTGAATTTGCTAAGGGGGATGGATAGGTATGTGTGCAACGTACATCCGTCCATGATTTGTATGTGTTTGAAATGGGCGTGGGGGTTTTTTTTTTTTTTTTTGAATAAACGTTTGGATGGGCTGTATTGGTAGCGTATGATTGAATGTAAAAGGAGTGGTGATGATGCTTGTGGCCGAGACTGGCGGTGGTTGTAGGCAGCCAAGCTCTTTTTAATTCGTCGATTGGTATCCGATATGCCAGATAGTCGTAAAGCCGTAATAAACGACGATCAAAAAGAAAAGAAAAAAAAAAGGCCCAGAATTGAAGGACAGGGGGGGTTCGATGGTGATGTACACACGTGGCGTAAATCACTGCAAGGAGGGAGGGCCAGAACGTTGCAATACAAGGCCTTCCCGCTTTGAGGGAAGGGTGGTAGCAAGACAAGGATGGGATAAAAATAAAACGAAGGAGGGAAGAAAAAGGAAAAAAAGAAAGGCAATAGGACCAGCAATTATTTTTGCTCAATGCTCAATATCACCGAGACAAGCTGGGTGAGGCTGAAAAGTTGAGTGTAGAAGATTATAATAGAAACAAAGTGAGCGCGTATGGGTTGTCCAGAGCCAGTCGTGGACGAAGAAAAAAGGATCAAGATAGGACAAGGGAAAAACAAAAGAAGTATGCAAGTATGTTTGGTAAAGGCACAACTGAAATAGGTAAAAACACAAATAGAATGAAAGAAAGGTGCATGAATAGGAATGAATGTGATAGTGAGAAGAGAAGAGGGGGGAAGAGGCCAGTGATGAGGCTGGCCGGTGAATCTTTTGCACTTTGGGGGCTGTTGAGGCTGTTGAGGCTGTCGAGAATGCTGGCCCTGCTGTGGGTGTATTATTGAGGTTTCTCCGTTATTTTGAACGACGCAAGAAGAGCTCTGGGCGCCGGTCAAGAGGAGACAGTGGCAAGGCCGGGAAGCGGGTAGTGGCTCTAGTTTCAACGGGCAAGGGGCAAAAGCAGGCGTTGGCCAGTGAGATATAGTAGAGGAGGTGATCCGCGGGAGGGAGGAAAAAGAAAGAAAAAAGGGGAACCTAAATAGAGGACAGAATGATGGGAAGGAAAAAGAAAGGAGAGTTTGTTTCCCCAAGACAAGAAAAATTAAGGCGAGAAGAGAATGTGAGCCAGTCAGGAAGCTCAAGAGGCTAGCTCTGCCAAAAATTGGAGAAGGGGAAAAAATTAAAAATCAAAAAGAGAGTCAGAAAAAGTAGGGAGAGTGTGGGGGGGGGGCTTTGAGTAGGTGCTAAGACTATTTTTTTTTTTGAAGGAGTGTCAAGAAGAGGGAGAGAAGATGAAGTAGGTGATGGAGATGGAAATGAATGTGATGGTAGCGAGGGACGTCAACCGTGATATATCTGTAGGGAATCAGGGATCACAGACACAGTCGCGATGTGGCATGATGTGTTGATGAGTAGGAGGCCGTTGGTTGGATGATGTTGTAATTATGCTCGTGTGAGGGTATGCTGCAGCTGTAGTCAGTACATGCAATGTGCAGAAAGATTCCCAGAAATAGGTAATAACGATAATTAAGTGACACTAAAAGAAGAAAAAGAGAGAGAGAAAAGAATCATACTCCCTATGCAGGTACCTTCAACGTTAACACTGACCCCCCATCCCTTGGATTGTTGGTCGACACACCGAGTTGCCCAAGCATTGTCGAATCAAGTCCGAGATCAAGCCAAAAGAGCGAACCCATTGCTGCAAGTATGCTGCAAGTAGCCGTGAAACATGAAGCTCCGAGTTTTTAACAGCATTTTTTTATCCCCCACACGTTGAGAAAAAAGAAAGATAAAAGACAACAGTCCTCCACAGCCCCCTCTTGCCCTTGCACGTACATATTCCGCTGCCATACGTCCGGTCCACTTGTCCTAATAAGGCTGTCGCCACTGCAGTTTTCGGAGCAACAGCAAACCAAGCTCCAACGGGAAGGCAGTAAAGGTGAACAGAAAATAAAAAAGGAAAAAAACGAGACAGCTAATAGAAGTATCCATAGGGAGAAGCCGTTGGAAAAGGGGGCCAGGAGGGTGTTTCTTGTTCATTTTTGCCCCCGTGTGGGTTTTGGGGTGGAGGTTGAACGGTGTAAACCGAAAAGGGAAGGCACGGCTCTGAGTGGAGGGCCAGCCCGGAGCATTTCGTACATTTCATTCAAGCACATATATCCAATGAGACAAGAAGAATAAAAAGCAATATGTGAAAGTGATGAATCTCTTACATTTGGCATCGTCGGAATATCAAAAGCAGGGAGAGTCATTATTTGTGCTGTGAGGCGTTCTGGTGATGTTGCCATGTACCTCAACAAGATGTATGGAGGTAGGTATCTTCTTGCATGGATTTTGTGTGGTTCGAGTTTAAATTCTTAGGTAGGTACCTGGGTATTCTTTCTTTTCTTTTAATTATGTAGATATTTATTGTTATTATCATTTTTTTAGCCTTCCATACCTATTCCATTACGAGTATACGGCCATTGGATAGGTTACTCGGCCATCTCGCATTAACATGTATAGCTAGGTGTAAAAAAGCAACTCTGCACCAGATACCTGCCTTGGCCAACTGCGCTCATCATGACAGACCGGCGCAGTCGGTGCAGGTGAATGTCCACAGGTACCTGCTGCTGTACTACAGCCGCACGACAGCCGCACGAGTGAGGGGCATGTCCTATTTTGCGGGCCGTTTCTTGTCTTTCTGGGCAGTCTGCCTTTCCCGCGTCTCATTATTTTCTTTTTCATTTCGTTCTTTTTTTTTCTGTTTTTCTTTCTTATTTTTATTTTAAATTTTCACTGCATGGCGGCAAGGCCATCGGTGACTGACTATCAATTTATGCGGTCTCTCGCCTGTTTTCCCTTTTCCAAGCCCAACCTCTGGAGGCATACCAGTAATCGCGGGCCGGGTTTTGCCGCCAGAAAATGGTGTATAGGTATTACTCCGTATCTAGGTTTTGTTACCCGGTACAGCCAGTTGCACATCAATCAATAAAACATAGGTAAGATTCCTAAATAAAAATATAATATAAAAAATATAAACGAACCTTGCGCATAAAGTCTTATGCAGGATCTGCAGGTGCTGCATCGACCGCGGCTGCGGCAGCCAATGGAGCCGATCTCGCGGGCTCCCTCCGCGAGTCCCGCCCAAAAAATGGAAGAAGTCAAAAAACGATGGGATACGACTTACATACTATAATGCAGGACGTCCGTTGCGCATGTATCGAATACCGGCAGAGGCATGTATGAGAGCGCCACAGTTGTAAAATAGGCGAGAGAGTATCAAGGGGCTGTTTAAAGCTTATGAATAATTTTATATACAGGTATGGGTAGGTAGTCAGGTTCGATTTCAATAGCAAAAGATCTATGCTTGCACGTAATTTGAGAGAGCAAAGAAAATAGAGGCTTTTTCTTTTAGATTTTTTTTTCTGAAGCCTTGAGATTCCCAGCTTTTATTTTGTCCTTCCATACCTACCTGTAAGATACACCATGCAAGATGGATGGCACACCAACTACCTACCGGAGACGTCCGTCAGGTAGGTGTCATGCAACGTGGAAATTTATCCAGTTAAAACAGAAAGTAGAAAAAGGAAGCCCCCTGGCCCCCACCTATAAAAAATATACCTACCTAACAATGGAATAAAAGAATAAAAAAGGGTCAGAAAGCAGCATTGACGGCCCTGATCAAATAAAATAAAACGTACAATAAAATTCTCGGAGAAAAAAAAAGAACCAAAAAAGAGGAAGAAAAAAAGAATGCTATTCTTCCATGCGTCGTGGTA